>CAJNDT010001878.1:0-40518 GCA_905221615.1 Symbiodinium sp. CCMP2592 | reverse complement strand
GCAATGAACCCAGCAATGGGAATGAACAACCCACTGGCGATGATGAACCCTTTCATGTTGCAACAGCAGCAACAGATGCAGCAGCAGCAACAGATGCAGCAAATGCAGCAGATGCAGCAAATGCAGCAACAGCAGCAGATGGCTGCTGTGGGTGAATCAAGGCAGCGTGCCAACGACTCCTCCTCGTCGGAATCAGAAGACCAAGAAGTGAGGAGGATTCGTAAGGAAACCAAGAAGAACAGAGCAAGGCAAGCAGCAACGATCGGGATTGATCGGCTGGCAACGTCCACTACGGATGCAGATGCAATCCCGAGAAGCGCCACGACATTGCGTTCGATCCCTCTGGCTGCTTGTCAATCAACAGAGTATCCCTAAGGTCAGCAATGATCCCTGAACCCTCCCCCCACAAAGCCTAGATAAGCCTTACTGACTGATGTGAAGGTGAAAGCTCTGCTCGAGCGAGTTCATAGTGCATGGGATGCTGCGGTCACGGCTGACCTGCCACAACAAACAGCGCTGCAACTGCTCTTCATATTGACCAATCTGAAGCCGACCACAAAGGTCAGTGAACTCAGGGTCGATATGAAATACAGCTTGCTTGGTCAGCGATGTGAGAATGCCCATAGGCGTCAATCCGTCTGCGATAGCAGCATTTGGAACCGCATAGCCAAACCGGTTCTGGGACTGGGGGTGAATATGTCTGAGCATTCTGTTGACAGGGTTGCCTTGGAGTGTGGATGGCAGTCCACATGGATGACCGAGGATGTCACGACCTATGCCAGGCGGAGAGCGAGAGCAAGGCAGTCCACTGAGACGCAGGGACGTCTCAGTTTCAATCCGAGTCCTGCTCCAGCTGCCCCGCCAACGGTTCCGCCGTCGGAAGGCAGAGTGCCAGACGTGGTCCGTTCTGGTCCTTTGCCAACGACTGCTCCTAGTTCCAATACAAGCCAGGCTGTGGGTCGCAGCCCGGCTGGGGAACAAGGCAGAGTGCCGATTCAACAGCCGCCTGCCTCCCCTCATGCCGTTCCGGGTTCCAATGCAAGCCAGGCAACCGAAGGCAGCCAGGCTGCAAGAAGTGAACAAGACAGAGTGCCGAGGGTTGTGGAAGGCAGAGTGCCAGTTGATGGGAATGCTCCTGCCATGGATGACGATGGTCTAGCGCCGGCAGAGGCAGAGATCAGGCCCGAGCAGGAGATCGTCATGCCTCCTGCAGAAGTGACCACTGCACCTCAAACAGTTGAGTTGCCAGAGCCAGACACCTCCACGAACAGTGACTCGACAGCCGGTGCTGACGTGAATGCCGTTGTGCCCTTTGCGACAACCAAGTCGAAAGCCAAAGCAAAAGCCAAGGGCAAGTCGAAAGCCAAGGCCAAGTCCAAGGCCAGGGCGACGGCACCAAACACAGAGTCGCAGGACGAGGTCGCAGTCGAGGTCGATGATGAGGTCATGGCCGAGGCCGGGGCCGAGGTCGAGGCCGGGGCCGAGGTCGAGGCCGAGGTAGAGGGCGAGGCCGACGACAGTGCCTTCTTTGAGGAGGAGGAGGAGGATGCTCCGAATGAGTCGAGCAGACCTGCGAACCGGTGGAACCAGGACCTCTGTGTCATTTGGCATTCGGAGATGCACCCGGGCCAGGCAGGCTGGTTTCGTTTGCCTTTGGTTAATGAACCATTGATAGTGGTGCCTGTCCTGTTTGTACATTCCACTAAGCCTCAGAACAGTACCTCTCACATGACGTGTCTTTTTCTGTTGCTTCCCTGGAATGCAGGCATTGGAAGCGCTATCGTGTGGCCACCTCTTTCACAGCGAATGTATCAATCGATACTGTGAGTCGACCGGGCGGAACAAGGCCACCGCTTGCCCTCTCAAGTGTGCGAGCTCAGCCTCTATGGCAAGGTTCTTTTGGGTCCGAGGGGGTCCACGGGAAGCAATGCCCCTGTTCCTGTCGAAGATGATGCTAATGATGTGGACGCAATCGTTCAGGAAATACAAGCTCAACTCGTTGACGACCGCACTCGTGAAGAGGAAGCTCCTGAGGTCAACGACCCCGTGGTGGACTGATTGAGTCGACAAGGTGGCTCGGTAACAAGGCAGAGTGCCACAATAACTGGCTCATGTGTATGTGTTGTCGGTGATGTGGCCTCGAGTCTTATTAATTTTGGAGGTGTGGCAATGCCATTGTCACATACATGTTTCTGAAGGCGGAGTGCCATGGGTTGTAACATGTGTTCCATGATCATTATGTATTGACATGATTGTGTTGCCTTGTGTTGCATTATGCCATCAGGAATGTATGTCTCTTTGTAATCCCAGGCGGTCTGTCGATTTCAAAAGGATACTGCAGATGCCTGTGGACAAATCCGCGCCAAAGGCAGGATCCAACCTGTCCTAGAACACCAGTTGGGAGGGACCCAACAAAGGACCACGGAAGTCTGCAATGGGGTGCATCCGTGTTTAAAAAAACATATGGCCTTTGAAGGGACACCATCCCCATACCGCCCCACAGGCCCTGCAAAATCTTAGAAGACATTTGTGACACTTGTGGCATGCCCCGGAAAAATCTTATTGAATCTTATTGAATCTTATTTAATCTTATTGAATCTTATTGAATCTTATTGAATCTTATTGAATCTTATTGGTCCATCATTTTTAAAAGGGACACGACTCCAGATCGCCCCAAAAAATCTTATTGAATCTTATTGAATCTTAGAAGACATTTGTACAATTGTGGCCTACCCCGAAAAAATCTTATTGAATCTTATTGAATCTTATTGAATCTTATTGAATCTTGTTGAATCTTATTGAATCTTATTGAATCTTATTGAATCTTATTGAATCTTATCGGTTTTACAAGGGACACAGCCTCCAGCTCGCCCAAAAAATCTTATTGAATCTTAGAAGACATTTGCAGGATTGTGGACAACCCGAAAAAATCTTATTGAATCTTAGTGTTCGGGCCATCACGTTTTGAAGGCACACCGACCCTGTACCAGACAATTGCACACATGTAGCATCCCCTCCCAAAAGTCTTGTTGGAGCTTATTGAATCTTGGGAGCTAGTTATACAATATCGAATCCCATTGAATCGGCACAGTCCAACTAACCCAACCAAATCCCTACGAGTAGTAACACATCTTATGATTAAGCATAAACTAGGTGGCACTCTGCCTTGAAGTACCTTTAAACCATGGACCTCCTTAAAACCTAAAACCCTGAAGCTCTTTTAAACCCTAAACCGTTACTGTGTGTGGTAAGTTTACACATAGACCTAGGTATATGTATAACATACATACATACATCTAGATATATGTATGGATTATATGCATACACTTATTATTGGGCATACTGCTTTCGAACATTAAACTACATCATCTATTAATAGCACTCTGTCTTCAAATATGTTTTAATCTAATGATCATGTGCATAAATGCTTGTGTCGTCCAGTGGAACCTATTGCATGTGGTATTGAAACGGACATGACAATCAACTTCTAGTACCTGTTCGTACTATCCAACACATATAGTTGCTTGCAGCTTGTTGGATCAAAGATATTTAAAGTTAAGCACCATGGCACCGAAACCGAAGGCCAAACCGGCAGCAGCGGGGAGGATCGGCGGTGTGAGGACTCCGAAGCGACGGCCTCGTAGAGTGCCGCCAACCGGTGTGAATGGCATTGGTGAAGAAGGTGGTGGGGCGGAAGGCAGAGTGCCAGGGCCACAACTGGGTCCGCCGCCACCAACGCCTGTGAATCGGCCACCTTACCCACCTGGCCCAAGACCTCCCGCCCCTGCGCGACATGAGTTTGAGATTGCCCAAGCCGTGGCAGAAGCGTTGGACATTATGGAGACCCCGATCATGATCAACTTCGAGCCGGATGTGTTTACTGTTAGGGAGGGCCGCATTGTTCTGGTCACCCTTGAGAACTTGACCCCTGAAGAGATGCAACGTCGGCAGTTGGGACGGCGAATTTGTGCCATGTGTTTCAATGCTCCAGACAACCCGCCGCCACCAATAGTGCCGCCAAGGCCGATGCCTGAAAATGGCTATCCTGGCCCTAACAATACTGCCAACAGTGGAGCTACTGAAGGCAGAGTGCCAGAAGGCAGAGTGCCGGAAGGCAGAGTGCCAGATGAGTTCGAAAGTGGAGTTCGTGGTCAAATGTTTTTTCGTTTGGAATCTCGCCCGAATGCCTGGTTGACTGGGCCAGCTCGTGCCGAAGGTGAGATTCACGCCTCAGACTCAGATGTGATTGAGGAAGGTGTTCGAGATGTTCGTCTTGGTGAGCTTGCAGGGCGGGGTCGTTTGGGTATTGATTATGGGCACATCTCAGAAGAAGACCCGGACTGGAGTCAGCGCGGCTCAGCGGATGATGGAGCCCCCTCAGATGGGGAGGAAGGTGAGGAGTCAGACAATGAGGAGATGGACGCACTGGACGAAGCTCAGTCGTCCCCAGACTCAAATCAGTATGATTCTGCAGGTGAAGGCAGAGGATTTCGCATTCGTGGTCGTCGATCGGGGTATATCTCCTCAGAACCACCCTCCGACTGTGAGACACCTGAAGATTTCTGGTGGCCCTAAGGTTGATGTCTTTCAATGACAGCTTGGAAACTTTACAGAAGGCAGAGTGCCAAGAATGCTTGTGTCTGCCACCTCGGTGGCCTGGGAATCGTCGAGGACGATGGATGGACTGCTGTGTGCGGTACCAGAAAAACGAGAATCGAGTGAGGGTCTGGCAGTGCTGTATTTGATTGCTTGAGCATGAAGTCATGGTCTGCAACAACTATGCCACATGTGAATTTCAACGAGTGATTGCATCATGTCTTTCTCATCCTTGTGTTGTGATGGATCAATCGACTCACAAGTGTGTCAACTGCTGAATGTGCTGGTTCACAATTACGTTGTTAATTCGAACACCCTTGAGGTTAAGGTGTTACACTTTCGTGCGGATAGGACAGAGTGCCATGCACAGTGCAATTCGGAGTGCCATGTCTGCAGCAGCAGATGACCCGGCTGAAACAAGAAGAAGACTGTTAGCAGACATTCGGCGGCAGTTTGATGCAAACATCGCACTGGAGAAGAGATTCTTGGCCATTTCGAGAGGACAGGATGTTCTGCGCCTTTGCGAAGTTGACCCGTCGCTTCTGAAGTTCCATAATGAAGGTCCTTATGAAGTTCTGCCTGAGTGCAACTATGATGTGATTCTTGAAGCCAGTGGGTTTTCCTGGATGATATCAATCTGGCAACAAATGTTATCAGAAACTTTTCCCATCATGAATTCGTGGCCATGGAAGAAACAGATGAGATTCCTCATCAACTTTTGTCATTGGAAGCGGAACATAAGGCAGAGTGCCAGGTTCCACTTCCTGGAGATCTTTGCAGGGCAGGGCAACCTCAGTCGGGAGATGCTCCGTGCTGGCTGGCAGGGGCTAGCCTTGGACATCAGGTACGGCACAGATCATGATATTCTTTCTGTGAGAGGACTTCGCCTGGCTGTCGATGCTGTGTGTCAAACACACAAACACGGCCTGGTGTGGTTTGGAACTCCATGCTCTTCCTTCGTCCAACTCTGTAAATACAGTACTGGAAGGTCCATTGCCAATGACTGGCTGGGCGAACCTGAGCGATCGCTGGCATGCCAAGAAGGCAATCGTTTCATGTATGTGACGCTGCTGTTGACTTTGCTCGCGGCTTTGAATGACAACCGGTTTGTGATCGAGCAGCCTTGCTCCAGCATGCTGTTCGACATTCCACTCGTCGATCGTGTCATGGGAATGATCCAGGCTATGAAGGTCAAAACCTATGGTGGTGCCTTCGGCCAGCCCATCCTGAAACCGCTTCAACTGTGGAGCAACTGTCAGCACATCAATGTATGCGGCGCAGCTATCCTTCCCATGTCAGAGGAAGTGCTGGTTGCGTTGATCGAGATGGTGAGAAGTTCACCGGTCGTCCTGAAGATCTTCAGGTGTCAGAGGAGTACACCCCGGAGTTCGGCAAGGCTGTGGCCTTTCATATGATGAGGTATGTCCCAACATGAATTGTAGCTGAAGGCAGAGTGCCAATAAGGCAGAGTGCCATAATTCTCTAGAGTTAAATGAGCTTGCTTCATCTTTCGACATTCTGTCTTGTTGGTATTCTGCTTTCCAATGTTGGGACTGGGTTGAGCCCTGGACCCCGTCCGTTCCCTCCACGAGGTGCCGAGGAAAATCCTCGTCGCCTCGTGGAAGGATCTGAGTGATCCGAGCTGGTGCAGCTGTGCAATGAAAATGTAGAGAGCTTCAGTCACTCCGTGATCAGATGTGTTTGTCGGTATTGCCTCAGTTCGTATGCTGCTGTCGTGCAGGTGGCAATGACCTGGCTGGTGTCTCGACCTCCAGTTGCAGGCATCGGTGGCCTGTGTTAATCATTCCATGTGGTTGTCAGGTCAGTGCCATCTGCGATAGTTTCCTGTCTCAAGTTCGAGTGACATGATGTGGCTGCTGACATGTCATCGTGAGTCTTTGGGTTGATTTCTTAAGAATTCAATGTGTTGTGAACGGGGGCTTGTTACACAAGTGCAGGTGTGTGTCAGTATTTAGTAAGATTCAAGTACAGTGTTGCTTTGGAGGATTTCGGTGATGCTTCTGAAACTGTGGGTCATGCTATTGCTCCGTGATGGGCAATTGCTTAACTTGGAAAATGATGCAAAACTGCAAGCGAGAGCAGCTTGGCTCTCACAGGGCGAACTGTGGTGGCGTCTGGACTTGTTTTTCGATGAGAGCAACAGGAACGGCTCAGAACGTCGACAGTACCACAAATGGTACAACTTCTTCAGTGATCTTCTCAGGAAGACCCCCTTGGCTGCGAACTGGGGGTCACATCTGCAAAGTCAAAAAGGCAGAGTGCCAAACCCTGATGCTGTACAGGAGGATGTGGCATCTTCCACAGCCTTGGCCCGATTCATGTTGCAAGCATCCTTCGACACATGGACAGACGCCCACAGGGAATGGTACAAGAGAAAACTGAATGATGCTATGGTACGTGTGTGTGAAACTATCAGTGATGAGCCTCTGGTCATGCAGTTGGATGATGGCAGAGTGTCATGGTTTCTTCAATCAGCTGGGTTGGTGTCAGGCTTTGCCGCTTGGATGATGAAGTCGCTGGCAGGCAACACGTCCCGATCTTTGCGGCAGCTTTGGGAATCTAGGTTCAATGCAAGGACGCTGTCTTCATCTCTCCGAGATGAATCTGAAGGCAGAGTGCCACGAGATTGGGAGGAGGTTGAAACTAGCATCTACGACATCATCGCCTTTGCAACCATGGCAAAAAACACAGAGCGCTTCAACCGTCGGGGCAGGCTCATGGATTTGCCACGACAGTCGTGAATGCCTTCATGCACATACATGAATGTCTGTCCGAGACATTGTCAGCCGGCCTCCAGGTGTATGTCATTGGGCACTACTTGAGTGTACATGATGCTGGTGTGCCTGTGACGTCTCGCAGGGCACTTCTTGGCAAGCGTGTTCCATTGAAAAAGACTGTGGACATCAAAAGCATCTGGAAGTTGCTAGAGGGCGCTGCAAAAAGTGGGACCTCTTTGCGACAAGCCCTCATTCTCAAGAACCAGGACGAACGCAGCGACCTGCATGGTTCCTTGGTGATTTGATATGGAGTAGAATGTTGTTTTGTTAAACAGTTGTTTAAGATTAGTGAATTCTTTGTCACACATTCATTTGATGCCACGTACCCGCGCCACAGTCGAACTAAATTCGACTACCGCTCTTGCCATGGCCGACCCGACGTTCGGCTCTTGCGCCAAGCTGTTGGCCAAGTCCAGCAGAAGGTAATGTCGGGGGCAGAAGTATCCGCTGCGAACTCTGGGATTGCACCACGACGACCACGACGTCCTGCTTCTTTGCGAGCAGAGGGCGACATAAGCATAGCGCGGGCAAATGCTTGCAGCTGCTAGTGGTCGTTGAGAGCCTCATATCCCCATGGCAGAGCGGGGTGACCCCATATCTCGGCCGAATGGGGGTGGCCTAAGTCTCCGGTCCGCATGACTGTCAGAGCACGTTCGTCTTTGCAAAGACGCCGGGGAGTCCGTTACAGAAAGGGATGCTTAAGTCAGGTTGTGCATTTAATATTTATGAAAGGCAGAGTGCCAGTAAAACTTCTAAGGGTTCAGGGTTTAGTGGTTTGCTGCGCTTGCTGTTGATCAGAAAATCGTTGTCGATTCGCTTGCCGGCATGTGGAGGCATGTGTGTGGCCGCTACCCAGGACTCGCTGTGTCTCGCACAGGGCTCTGAGGGAAGAACGTAGTGCAGGGCAACTTATAGTCGCACACCCTTAGCCGGGGTCACTTCCCTGAGGGTTCGCTAGTGCAGGGCAGCTTGTAGTTCACACCGTTAGCCGGGTGTGGCGGGCCGCTGTTTGGGATTTTCGGGCTCTTGGGGCCAACGGGGATCTGCTGACCAGATCCCTATGACAGCAGGACACATGGGCTAACGTGCCTGCTGGGAGCCCCCCATTTATGTCTCTGCACGCTCTGGCTAGCCAGTAGTCAGTGCGAGATGATGACCCACTCGGTGGCAGCAGGGGAGGCTCTTGAACTGTTGATCGACCGAGTGCGCAACATTGAAGGCCGAATCGAGTGAGTAGTCATTAAGTGTCAGGTTGTGATCAAATTTATGAAAGGCAGAGTGCCAAAGGCAGAGTGCCAGTAAAACTTCTAAGGGTTTAGTAGGGTTTAGTGGTTTGCTGTGCTTGCTTTTGATCATAAACGTCCTTGTCGATTCGCTTGCCCGACCTAAACCTGAGCAGCGGGCTGGCCGAGGGGCCCCTAGAGACCTGCCAGGTTCCATCTTGTTGGCCGTGTTGGGGGCAGCGATCCATCCGGAGCTGAAAGCTTGGCCACTGACGCCTGCGTGGCCTCGTGGCGGCCACCCTTGGGGCCAACTCCCCTACAGCCAGAGGGGTATGACAGCAGGGCGATGCGCTAATGCGCCTGCTGGGGGTGGCTTAAATGGGGGGCGGGTGTGTCCTTCCCCCCCCGGTGAGATCCTAAAAGGGAGGCCGCTTGAGTTGTGTTGTAAAGAGAAGGGTGAGATAGTGCCTTCTTCAGTTCTTGCCTGTGCTCACTTTTGCGCGCAAGTGGCCCTGGGATCAGGTCTATCGTTGCTCGTTTGGCATGGCCTGTAGTGGCAGTGTAGCAGCCTGCTGTAAGTTTCCACTACCCCAGCCGCCAGCTGTGCCTAGAGCCTGCTACTCACAGGGTGATTTCGGCCTGTGCCTGGTTTGTTTCTATCGGCGCGTTGCGGGCGATGTTTACGCCCAAGCAAACCAAGTCTCCGGGATCTGTTACATCGCAGGTGTGCCAAATGGCCTGCTGAGCAACAGCTGCGACGGGATCCGGCACAGCGCTGTCATCTTAGTTCATTCCCTGTGAGCATGGCGACCCACCTTGGCCGAGTGGGGTGGATTTCAGCAAATGGGGGAGGCCGCTAACCCATGATTAGGCTATATCTCTTTCTGCTGAGCACATGCTTTCTGTTCTCTTGGATCGACGACAGAGGCAGAGTGCCGAGGCAGAGTGCCAGTCGAACCTCTTCGGTGTTGCCTTACCTAAGGAGTAAACCCATGCCCCACCAGGGTTGCTCCCCACACCATTGGCCATGTGTGAGGCGTTCGGTTTGCCTGTGTCACAGCCTTGAGGCCAACCTATCCCAGGGGCAGGGGGTAGATGACAGCCGGGCACATGGGCTAATGCCCCGGCTGGGGCTGTGACCTGGTGACATCGAAGCAGTCATGCAAGTCACCGGAAGCAATACCGGACAAAGAAGGGAGGCCGTTCTTGGGACATGGCTGTGTTTTTGAGCTGGTGTGTTCCTCCGTCTCATTCATAGTAGAATGTTGTTTTGTTAGCCAGTTGTTTAAGATTATAGTGAATTCTTTGTCACACCAACCTTACCAACAAGTCGCGGTGTGTCCAGTTTTGATTCACCAGCCGCGCTTGCATGCCGATGGCCGGGCATGGGTTGTCACACGGACCTTACCAACAAGTCGCGGTGTGTCCAGTTTTGATTCACCAGCCGCGCTTGCGTGCCGATGGCCGGGCATGGGGTCGCTTTGGGGGACCGTGGAAGACGGAACCGAACGAGGACTTGGGGCCAACCACCAGAGCGGACACCTGGTGATGACAGCCATACACATGGGCTAACGTGCTGGCTGGGTCCGAGCTCGGCACCCGAGTGTCCCCCTTTGCAACATGGGAGGCCAAATATCGAGCAGAAGTACAGTAATTAGAGTGTCAGTCGAACCTCCTCAAGGTTGCCTTACCTAGCTGGATTTTCTGCGACCTCGGATCGTGTTGTCCGGGCCAGACTTCCAGGGTCCGAACAAAGAAGGGACGCCGTCCGTTCTTGGGACATGGTTGTGTTATTGAGCAGAGAACCTTGCTTGGCTTGCTGTTCGGTTGTGTTTGTCGAAGGTAGAGTGCCAACATGTTCAGAATGGGGTTTGGTGTGTGTTGCTCTACCAAGCGGCAGCTGCATGCCCGCCAATTTGGCAGCTACCGACACACTGTTGGCCGGGTGTGGAGCCATGGAAAGGGCCCCAGGGTCGTGCAGTCTAGGGGGGGGTTGGGGCCAACGGTCGGCGGGCATCCGACCATGACATCTGGACACATGCGCTAACGTGCCAGGTGGCCCCTCCCGAAAATGACGAAGCCCGGGCGACCCGGACTCTTCCATGGGAGGCCGAAGAATGGTGTTGCTTGCGCATGGTGTTGAAGTCCAAGTTGTACTTGTATCTCAACTATTTATTGAAGTGAACGAATCGCTCTTTGACTTGCCAGCTCATGTGTGCCTGAGTCCAGCTGTGACGAGTGGCAGCTTCGAACCAATCGGTTGTACCAGGAGAGAGCTATCACTGCTATGCAGCACTGTCGACAAATCAACCTCATCGCCGATGGGTCTACTCACAGCACCAGCGATTGTCTTGTGACAGTGGCTTGGGCGAATGAGATTTCTGCTGCAGTGTTTGCACCCATGCAAGTGATGAAGACTGGACAAGTTTCTCCACAAGACCGGTTTGACGACGACCTGCTTCTTCACATATCAAAGCGAAAGAAGCGGGAAAGGATTGCTGCATTCAGGCAGCTTCAAGCGATCAGTCACCAAATCTGGATTTTGCACAGAGGGCGAATGGATTTGGGCTCTTTCAAGATCGCCCCCTCTCTTGGGCAGAGGCCTGTGAAAAGATATGAAAGCACGGTGGTTTTCCAAGTTGGAAAAGAAGACAATGACATTGACCGCTGTTTTCAGTGGTTGAGGGACAATCCGGATCCGGCTGAAGGCAGAGTGCCAGAAGGCAGAGTGCCAGAAGGCAGAGTGCCACCAGCTTGTCCTCATGTCTCCTTTCTGAAGACAATGTCTGAGGATGGAGAGATCACAAATGTGCTCCCCGTCTTGCCAGAGTCAGAGAAGTGGTGGCTGAACATTCCACTGCTGGTCTTGGGCCTTGACCAGGGCAGCATCGGACTTGCTGGCATGGCCTATGCTATGCGTGAAAACATGATTCATGTGAAATGTGACAAGATTCACAGGGCCATT
Source organism: Symbiodinium sp. CCMP2592 (assembly GCA_905221615.1). Classification (NCBI taxonomy): domain Eukaryota; class Dinophyceae; order Suessiales; family Symbiodiniaceae; genus Symbiodinium; species Symbiodinium sp. CCMP2592. The sequence goes on along the minus strand of CAJNDT010001878.1, from coordinate 28,936 downwards.
CGAGATTTCAAAAACAGCATGTCGAGATGCCTCAAAGGACTCGTCCTGAAAGCACAACTTCACTCCTCTTACATCTTTGCCCTGAATTATAAACCCTTTGGAAGTGGTGGTTTCTACCAGCAGAAGAAGGAAATGCTGGCGAGTTTTGTTTCCTGCACATCACCGAGCAGAAGCTTGTTGTGGGACGCTTTTCGAGATAAGATTGCCTATGACTTAGACAGGCAGCTATCCTGTGACGAGCATGAGATTGAACATATGCTTGCAAATGTCGAATCCTTCATGAAGAAGGGCAGCTTGGTGAAATCCTCCAGATGGTTCAGCTGGAACCAGCTATGTTGTGAGCAAATTCATGAGTTTCATGTCCTCAAAATGCTGCTGGCTGATCATTTCGGTGAAGATCAATCTTTCAGCCCTTGCTCAAGGGAAAGACTCAGCCTGTATTCCAACTCGGAGAATACACAATCGGGCAAGGAGCTCTTCGAAGGCAGAGTGCCAGAGTCCGAAGGCAGAGTGCCGGACTCTGACAATGGTGAGAGGCAGGAAGATGCACTGGGTGATTTGCAAAAGCTGTCACAGGCTGGTCGTGCCACTGATCCACGGAAAGAACTCAGCTTGTTGAAAGCCAGCATGGGGGGCTTCAAGTTTGCATACTATCTCATGACAGAAGACCTTTTCGATCACTCCAAGATATTGTACAAAGTGACCGAACCGTTGTGGACATGGTATGGGAAACAAGTAAAAAACGTTAAATCGCCGCAGGATGGTCGAGGTTATGCCGAGTTGATGACAGTGAATGATGCATGGAAAGCAGACAAACATTTGTTGCAGATTGTCTCCAACCTGCAGAAGACCGAGTTGTGGAAGGAGCATCTGGATACTGATTTACACGAGCCCGCAGAAAAATCATGATGTTGAGCTTGCATTTGCTGATGAACAGGGTCTGGACTTGCAGTCTTTTTTCACTTCCACCAGATGCCTATGCGGGATTGCTGTCACCTGATGCAGAAATTCGGACGATCACGGCTTTGAAGGCAAAGGGCCATCACACATCACTCTTGAGGTTGGAGTCGACATTGGCACGGTCCACTCCAAGTGTTCATGCCCGGCAACTCTTCACAGACCTGCAAGTTGGAAGCAGCCATCCTTCGAGACTTTTTCTGGACACATTGGAGGCACAGGGATATGAAGTGGCGCCTCCGGGGTCAGAAGACATTGTCGTGGATGATGTTGACACAGAGCAGGACGGGGAGATGGAGGATTCTGTGCCTGAAGAAGCAGATGACGGTGCCGGAGTTGGTGACATTTTGTTAGACGGGCAAGAGGGCAGAGTGCCAGCTCAAAGGACTGTAACAATGTCGGTACCAGCATGCCCTGCAACCCACCTGCTGAGTGTTCTGGTGCAGACGCTGCCAGACAACAAGATTGTGGAAGATGTGCACAACAAGATTCGTAATGATTCTTTGTTGAACAAAACCCGCCAGCAAACATACTCCACGATTCAAACTGTGATCGAGAATTCAAACGTCTTTGAAAGCCGTTCAATCAGGCATCCGGCAAAAGTCAAACGGGAATATTTTGAAAGGGAGTTTTGGAATGTGGACAGGAAGCGCCAAAAGTTGTGCCTCAGAGGATGTGTCCACAAGCTGCCGTCACAGTATACCGAGATTGTCGGCGACAAGACATGGAACACCCTGTCAGAAGAGACACTCGAACGAGCATCAGGTGCGTGGTCATGGCTAATTCACTACAATGATGCAAGACTGGCATCTCAGCATGTTCCCTTGCGTGCTGGGAAGTTTAGCAGCCTTGCAGCCCCTTTGAAGATCTTGAACCATGTCTTGGATTTGACATGCTATCTCTCTCTTGGGGCAAAAACCTGTGCTGCTCTCATGTGGCCAGTGGTCCAGCATGAGGACCAGTCGACAGGAGAGATATATTTTGTTTTGAAGGCAGAGTGCCCGGATGGTTCCAGCGTCAAGGCCTGCTCGATTCATTTGTATGAGCCCCAGTATTGGGAAGTCATCGAAACAGAGGCAGTCTTCTGGAATGGCTTCAGTTGCCTCCGTCGTTGTGCTACAAGCTCAGTGTCACTTCTATCCTATATGTTGCAGCATCCCAAGTGACATGTTTTCATTTAGGATTCTGTCAACTGTCGACCCATACAGTAAATAGTACAATAAACTTATATAAGTTTTGCTGTGCTTGTTTTTGCTGAATCGACTGAGGGAAATGTCACAAGCATGTCGGACTCTCGCAGACTGCCAGAATCTCGCCGAGCATGTGATCTCCCAGACTGGAAAAAAAAAAAAAAAAAAGCGAAAGGAGCTGCAACGAATGCGCCGTCCAAAGCTCATGAGCCTGATCGCTTCTCATCACCTTCCGGAAGATTAGGATTTCATGCGCAAAATTGAGGCTATGTATTCGACAGCCAAAGATTCAACAGAGGATGAGGATGAGGATGACATTATCATGGGGGACTTTGTTGATGAGCTGGTTCTTGACGACCTGCTTGCTGAGGACAAACAGGAATTTAAAATGTTCTCAGACGCAGTCAGAAAACGCAGAATCAAAAGGGTGCATCAAACCTGGCAGGCCATCAAGACGCAGCAAGCAAAGGCCAAGGCAAAGGGCAAGGCCAAAGCAAAGACCAAAGCAAAGGCCAAGCCACAGGCCAAACGGAAAGCCAAGAGAAAGATTTGTCGCCCACGTATGTTGCCCAGGAAGCAACCCGCGCCTCCTGATGAAAGTGGTCAAGAGGGAGCAGAAGGCAGAGTGCCCGCACCTCCTGCTGAGGTGCCGGTGGAGCCGGAGCCTGATAATCACGTGGAGGCCGCGGAAGGCAGAGTGCCAGCCCCTCCTGCTGAGATGCCGGAGGTGCCTGCTGCAATTCCTGTCCCAGAGCCTGATGATCACGTGGAGCCCGAGGAAGGCAGAGTGCCAGCCCCTCCTGCTGAGATGCCGGAGGTGCCTGCAGTGCCTATCCCAGCACTCGAGCCACGGGAGGTTGCAGTCCGTGGCCCCCAACATCAGCGGCGGCCGAACCGTGTTGACTACCAATGGGTATGGACACCTGTTCAATGCCCGGAGTGTCCCAAGATCGCTGGTGAGATGAAGTACGACCCGAATCCTGGTGGCACTGACAAAGCAAAATGGTTTCTCCGAGTTCGTGTGACAGACGGCGGTCTCTTGGAAAGATTCGGAACATTTGTTATAGCTTCGATGTGGTTGCCTGATCTGCTGTGTGTTGTGTCACATTACATGAAACCATGTGTGTCTGGCATTGAAGGCGAGTGGAGCCACCTCGTACCCTATCACTGGGGACGTGTGGCTTCCAAGATGACAGAAGCGCAGGCCAGACAACACGTCATTGACCATAGGCCCTGTTGTGGCCCGACCAGGAGGCCTGGCAACAACTAGAGGATTCATCCTGCGCTGCAAAGAAAAGTTTTGTGTCTGTCTGTGTGCTTGCATTGATGGCAGCGGGTCCTGCTAGATTGGAATGCGTCCGAGAGACTGTGTGTTTCTGCTTGGGGAAGACGGATTGCGAAAGCATGTTCGCATTTTCACACATGTGGAATGTGTCACGTGCAAGCACATGGACAATCATTTCGAGTGCCACAACCCGGAAGCCGCACAAACTAGCACATGTGGTTTGAAGCCGTGCGTGCTTGTGACTGAACAGTAGCCGTCCAGAGCAATGCATTTCGCCCCGATCGAACGAGGAGAGTGTTTCTTCAGAGGCGAGCTCTCCCCAATCTTGATCAAAACCGCTTGCGAAAAATTGGCCCAAGCGCCTGACCAGTGGAAACCAGCTGAGAGATGGAATGAAGTTTATGACGACGTGCCTTGGGAAATCATGGTTCGCTACCTGCGTTACTGGCCACGTATTGGCTCCCGCATTACAGGAGGCCTCAGGCTTCTTCGACGGTACCAAGGCCCCTTCCCGAAGTGTTATCAGGTGGGTGAAGGATAAGAACCGCTGGAGTTGCCGCGCGTTTCTCTCGTTTGTGATTTTGTTTATGTTTGGAACGACGAAGATGAACAACAACGGCAGTTTGTCCTTCAGATGAAACACCTCTCACTTGTTGCCATCCGTCTCGGTGGTCCGGGGCAACTTCCTGACCTTGATGCTGGAGCAATACCTTTGACCGACCAGCTTTGTGCAAAGTTGGGGTGGCAATAATTAATGGATCTTGAGGCGGGAAGGCAGAGTGCCAGCAGCTGGGAAGGCAGAGTGCCAGACGTTGTCGCGTCACCCAGCTGTACCCTGCTTCGCCTGCACGTGATTCGCTTGACAGTGTGGTCAACACAGAAAAGCGCAACATCCAGCAGTTCGTAGCCACTTCACGCGATTTGTGCATCCCTAATACTATCAAACCCTAAAACTATGGCACTCTGCCTTCTAGCCCCAAACCCTAAATACTAAAGACCCTGAAACTCTAACCCTAACCCTTTCATTACCTTCAAACCCTAACACTATGGCACTCTGCCTCCTAACCCCAAACCCTAAATATACTAAAGACCCTGAAACTCTAACCCTAACCCTTTCATTACCCTCAAACCCCTAATACTATGGCACTCTGCCTTCTAACCCCAAACCCAAAATATACTAAAGACCCTGAAACTCTAACCCTAACCCTTTCATTACCCTCAAACCCTAACACTATGGCACTCTGCCTGCTAACCCCAAACCCTAAATACTAAAGACCCTGAAACTCTAACCCTAACCCTTTCATTACCCTCAAATCCCTAATACTATGGCACTCTGCCTTCTAACCCCAAACCCTAAATATACTAAAGACCCTGAAACTCTAACGCTAACCCTTTCATTACCCTCAAACCCCTAATACTATGGCACTCTGCCTTCTAACCCCAAACCCTAAATACTAAAGACCCTGAAACTCTAACCCTAACCCTTTCATTACCCTCAAACCCCTAATACTATGGCACTCTGCCTTCTAACCCCAAACCCTAAATATAATAAAGACCCTGAAACTCTAACCCTAACCCTTTCATTCCCCTCAAACCCCTAATACTATGGCACTCTGCCTTCTAACCCCAAACCCTAAATACTAAAGACCCTGAAACTCTAACCCTAACCCTTTCATTACCCTCAAACCCTAACACTATGGCACTCTGCCTTCTAACCCCAAACCCTAAATATAATAAAGACCCTGAAACTCTAACCCTAACCCTTTCATTACCCTCAAACCCCTAATACTATGGCACTCTGCCTTCTAACCCCAAACCCTAAAGACCCTGAAACTGTAAACCCTGTGCCAGGTCTTCTTCATCCTCGTCTTCTCGGAAAAAACATTAGTTTTTTTTGTTTTAAAGTTTTTAAAAAATTTTAAAAGTTGTTTAAAGTCTTTAAAAGTATTTCAAATTCTTTTTAAAGTTTGTAAAAGCTTTTAAAAGCGTTTAAAAGTCTTTTAAAGTATTTTTAAAGCTTTTAAATGTATTTTAATGTTTTTAAAAGTCTTTTAAATATTTTAAAAGCCTTTTAAAGTTTTGAAAAGTCTTTTAAAGTTTGCAAAAGTCTTCTAAAAGTTTCTAAAAGTCTTTTAAAGTCTTCTAAAAGTTTTTAGAATGTTTTTTCTTGCATTTGAAAGTTTTTAAAAGTCTGTAAAAGTCTTTAAAAGCCAACTCTGTCGAAAAAGCCCTGTGGATCTAAACCTTGTGGTTCTGGTTCGGTGCAAAGGGGCAATGATCGATGCCCTGTAGGATCTCCGAGTGATCCCTGGGCGCCGGCTCCTCCAGAAGATCGAGCTGAGCCGTGTGCGGGTTCCATTGCATGTAGCTCCACTGGTTGTGCGAGTTGATCCACTTGAGATCCAGAGCAGCCTGTTTCGAGTCGGCGCGGTTCATTGCCAACTTGGCCCGGGTGGCCATCTCTCGCAGAAGTGCCACAAGTAGAGTTTCCCTCAACGACATGCCCAGTTTGGCAGGCTCCTCCCGATACAACTTGCCCCATTCGCGGGCAATGGCGAAGAGGGAGGGCAGGAAGGACTGGGCACCCGTTCTCAGATAGAGATGGAGCTTGGTGTCCCCCTGAAGATTCTGCAGCTGGAGCTCGTGTCGCAGGAGGAGCTTGGAGATCTGCGTCACTAGGTCTCCCTGATATCGGCCGCTGTTCGAGCCCCATCCCTGGTTCCATCCCTGGCTCCACTCTGACGAAGAACTGCTCCAGTCGCCCTGCTGGTGGCGGGGCGGAGGCTGCCCCTTTCCTTTGCCGCCTTTGCCCTTGCCCTTGTTTTTGCCCTTGCCCTTCGGGTGGTTTCCGGATCCTTGAGGCATGGACAGGTAGATCCCCGGGGCGGATGCAGCCGAGCCCGATCCCAGACTGGTGCCCTCCGGTGGATTTTCGCTCTCCCTGCGTCTCTTGGGCTGTGCCCCCGGCTCTCCCGAGGGAGGAGCCGGTGCTGGTGTCTGGCCATTCTCGTTGGTCAGAAACGCCGCGAACACCTGAAGTTCCTTGGGATCCTGCACGTCGGTGTCCATGGTCATGAGGAACAGAGAGAGGAGGTGACTGAGCAGCGGAGGCAGGGGTGACCGGGGCAGCACCGGCAGAGGCTTCGGAGTCTAATCGGTGCAAATGCACAGACAGAAAGCTCAGGATGAGTATGACATAGCATCGACGCCAATGTTGCTGTAGATCAAACGTGGTTTCCTTACAGTATAAGCATGGTTTGGTCATGGCCTTGCGCACAACTCGAGCCTGATCAAGAGTGCGCGAGTACAGCTGAACCCACTCGTCATGCGACTGCAGATGAACCTTGAGACCTGAGGGCGTAGCTGCCCACTGATGACAAAGTGGGCAGTGATGTCGAATCCTCTGTCGAATGTTCCCATCATGCAACAGAGCCTGCCAGCCCTCCTGTCTAAGTCGCGAACAGAACTCCATATCCGTAACGAGCGGTGCCTCCGAGTCGAGACCACTAGGTACATTCAACGGCATAGGAGGAGGTAGCGGGAGCTCCTCGCATCCGGTATCCACCAGTGGAAGAGCCTGGTCCAGAGTGGTAGAGGTAGAAGGGCGGAGGGCGTCCTGGTCAACTGGCGTGCTTGCCGTGACAGTCATGGGAGCTGGGGCGGCCTTTGCCCTGGGACCCGAGCAAGGCGACGGAGGAGAGTGGGATTGGTGTATGCGCGAGGCCGGCACTTCGTCAGGCGCCGCGCCTGCTCTATCGTCGGACACAGTTGACGCTTTCTTCGTGCAGAAGCACGGATGTCGCATTCGGGATGCACCGGCTGTCCGCGGGTCCTGATGGCATAGGTCCAGTGGAGGATCCCTCAAGATCAAGCCCTGGGCACTGTCCTGCATATGCGTCCGGAGGGAAGTCCACCGGGGGAATGCTCGGCCGCATAGCCTACAGGTCGGCATGCCCTGTGTAGAGTGTGTGGACCGACAGAACCGATTGGCATCAAAGCGGTGGCTGGCCTTGTGCCCATGCACCACTGAGAGATGAACGCGCAGGAGCCTGAACGATGTGGCCAGATATCCACATTCGCGACATTGGTGAAGATCACCTCCGTCCAGTGGATTACCGGGGGTAAACGAGTCTGCGGGCTGAGATGAGGGCCCAGGAGCCGGCGCAGAACCACAGCGGAGGAAGTCAAGAGTCTCCCTAAGCCATGCCTCGTTAATCAGCGTTGAGGGTGAGTACCCCGGAGTAGCCTTGGAAGGTTCCGTAGAAGCTCGAGTCAAGACTCTGCCCACCGCTCGAGAAAGGATATCGGCAGCAAAGGGCACTCGGAGTCTGGCATGAAGCGCTGCAGTGGTCTCGTGCGTGATGTGTGCCTGGGAGCGCGCCACTGCGCGGAGCTGTCTCGTGAGCAGGCGTTGCACCTCATGAAGGAGCTTGCCCGAGAGCGGCATACAGTCCAAGCCGTACAGAAGGATCGGGGGGATGCAGGCTCGCCACAGACGGAGGCGAAGTTCAAGAGCCGGTGCCTGTGCTCCGGTGAGGAGGGGACGCAAACGTGTCCAGGCTGCCCAGGCGAGCTGAGTGCGGTGCTGCACTGTGAGTTTGGCCGCGCCTCCGTATGCAATAACAACTCCCAGGTAGGGGTGCTTATCCACAATCGGGATCGTGAAGACCCGTTCACCCGGGGTTCGTATCCTTAGGCGCAAACCCTCCTTGTCCTGGACGTAGCATCGACGCTTCCAGAGCCTGGCAAGGCCGGAATGGAGATCAAGGCTGCGGATTTGGCCGAGTTCACCTGGAGTCGAGCTTCAGTAAGGACGTCCAGCAGGTGACCAATGCGAAGCATGGCCTGTTCAAGTTGGGCGCTCGTGTAAACGATCTGCCCCACATGTAGATCGTCCGCGAACGCATTGAGAACCTGCCTCAACCAATCCGTACTCGTGCGAGCCGCCAGCCTCCGGAACAGTAATCCGGTACATAGACTCCAGAGCAGTGGAGCCACTCTACAGCCCTGTTTGACTCCTCTACGCGCGGATATCACAGCACAAGCGTCACCTTGTTGCAACCTGTACCCAATCCGGCGATAAAAGTCAAGCACTTGTCCACGGAGTTCCAGAGGAATCTGAGCATCAAGCATGGCGTCGTGAATTAAAACCCAACCTAATCTGTCAAACGCTTGCGTCAAGTCGAGTGACAGCTGTATTCCCCCCGCCTGGGGCGGGCGAGACATAGCAGAGAAGGATGAGCCCAGGCGTTTCCTTGCTTGAATGTCGTATTTCTGACGTTGCTGTGACTGGAAGACATCCGAACAGTGTTTGAGGACTCGTCGTACGGCGTCTCCCGTTGTGCGCCCTGGCAGGTACGCCATTTGCGGAAGGGTGCCAATGTAATCGCACACATAAGGCCGCAAAGAATCTTGAAGGTGCCCTGCAAGAGCCCGGCCTGATGCTTCCGTGAGCCCTATAGGTCGCAGCTGTTTCGGAAGTGTGGGATTTCGAACCTTGGGTAACAAGGACAGCCAGGAATCACCCAAATTTGTGGATATTCCTGGAGAGCGCTCGCATGATCACAAAGCCACCCCGAGAGGATGTCCGAGCAAGCAACGAAGGCAGCGGATGGTGCCAAGTGTTTGGGAGCTGCCTTGTTGGGCGGGAGCAAAGCAAGGCGGGCTTCCCATTCTTGCTGGCTCATGTCCGGTGCCTGAAAAAGGTGCGTGAGATGCACGTCATCCTGTAGGGGAGGTTCATCCTCAGGCGCATACACATCCAAGTAGAAGTCCGTCAAGGCCCGAACTTGTTGGGAGTTGGTCCACAATTCACCCTGGGGTCCACGAAGCTGTAATTTGCGTCGCGGTTGCTTCGGCGCAAGGAAGGATGAGAGCTGAAACAGGGCCCGGACGTCACCATAGTGGGCAGCAGACTCCATGGCCACCACTTGATCAAGGAACCAGGCCTTCCGAGCCTGTCGACTGCGCATCCGGAACTCCCGATGAGCCTTACGGAATTGCGCATGCGCCTGCCATGTGCGAAACAGTGCCCCGACAGAGGAGCCAGTGCCCCGTCTCCACCGGGCATATGCGGCCCACATGCCCTTGACGCTCAAGCTCACCTCCTCACGTTGCCAGGGAACAAGAATGCCGTTCTGCTTCCGAGCAGCAAACAGACCGCACACCTGCTCTCGCATGTGGAGATTGAGATCCTCAATGGAGGCTTCGACGCGCGTAGCTGAATGATGCGCTCGTCCTGTGGGGATTTGCAGGCCTGGGCAAGGGCCCTGACGTCGATCCGAGGGGTGCTCGATCTGTGCCGTTGGAGCGCGCGAAACGGAGGCAGGGAGATGTGAGCCCCGACCGGCCTGTGCACACCGCCTTGCTTCCACGAGGCCAGTGGCCAGGCTAATGGCGCAGCATTGCGCGCCATCGGGTCAGCCTGAAACCGGCGAACATAGATGTGATCAATCAGGGAATTGCCTGTGGGGCTCACAAAGCTGGCAACCGCATGGCGCGTCCAGCTGTTGAGCATGACAAGATTATGATCCACAACAAGGGCCTCTAGCTGGGTGCGATCGGCAACTGAAGGAGACGAGAATCGAGAGACTCGGGAGCCTACATGTGCGCCCGAACTGATCGGCGCCGTATTGAAATCCCCTGCCAGAAAGAGGAGGTTGCGCATTGGCGTGGCCCTAAGGATCGCTCCCAAAGTGGACCAGACCTGGAGTCGCTGCTCGCGCGGGGCGAGATCTTGATGAAGTTCCTTCCGACCAGCACCTGCCGCAAAAATCTTTTGGTAAACATTGACACTGTCAATGGTACAACTCGAGAGTGAAATGCGGGTATGGAGCACCCTCCCCGGTATCGGGGCCGTATGGGTGAGCTGGGTCGTGTTGCAGAGCTCATCGGAGACCATCGTAAGGACGCCTCCAGCAGCAGGGCTAGGGGTAGAAGAGGCAATGATGTGCCAGCCTGGCGTAGAGTACTCACTATCGGATGGCCAGTGCGATTCCTGGATGTGTACGATTGCCGGCCTGATATCGTCTGGCATCCTCCGGAGCCACTGGAGGAGCTCGTGGTACGCAGGCGTACTCAGGCCTCCAGCATTATACGTAGCCACTCTGATGCGAGGGTGTGCTGAGCCATGGGTGCCCGACTGCTGAGCTCGCAGGCGAGGGCGCGAATCGATGTCGCGAGACGGGGCAGCACTTTGCCTCAACGGCTGATGCAGCTGATGCCAACGGCCTTTGTACATGGTACCCTGGAAAGGACTAGCGCCGCGGGCGCGGCTTGATTCGGCTGGAGACATGCAGCGAGGCAGATCCCCAAGAGGCAACCTGGACCAGGGCGCCCAGAATGTGCATTGATGTTGTGGGGGTGGCGGCTTCGTGAAGCGGCACCATTCATGTAAGTCCCTAGCTTCTCCGGAGGTGCATCGCGAGGTGACTTCGCTAGAAGCCTACATGGCACTGCACAACCGGATTCAGGACACTGCGGGGGGTGTCCAACCCTCGGCTCAAGGAGGCGCCACAGATTGTGCGACGGACAGTCTGAGCTCCGTGCAGAATGAACAGGAGCGCTGTTGTGCACTGGCTGGGCCTCCTCCCCGGAATTGGGACCGGGGGTACACGAGTCTGCTGTAGATGTCTGTTCCTTATGTGAAAGTTCGGGTGAAGGAATGGTTGGGATTCGGAGGTTCCTTCTGCCCTTGCGAACAAGAGTCGCTTCAGGAGTCCTGCGTCAGGGGTGCGCCACCAGCACCGCGGACAGGCGGTCCCATGGGGCGTGGTTCCCCATTTCCATCCAGAAGCCTAGCAAGGCCCAGAGCCCCCTGTAAAAAGCCTGGCGCACGCATGCAGAAAGAGAGCCTTGGTATCAGCGCCACAACAAGTCTACGAAAGCAAGTCCGTATATGCCGCTCTGCCCTTTTGGCTCGACGTGGGCGTCGATACCTGCGGCGCCTGGGGGCAGTAGGGAACCTGTGTCGTGGCATGCGCTGTGGGATTAGAATTCCTCGCAATCCAGGATTATGAGTGCCTGGCGGCTCGCATGGAGGCCGACGTGGCTGTGGCAAGCAGGCCTCAGGGCGACGTGTAGGGTCCACAGGCCGACGCTGACCAATGCGGATGTGCACACCACAGCGCAGGCAGTGTCTTCTGTCTTTTCACTACTTGCCAAAGTGAGAGGTAGCACCGCCACGGGTCCGGTCCAGGTGACCTCCCGCTGGCCGGGCTGGGCTCAAAAACTCGCACGCACCGTTGACACCATATATACTCAGCAACGGGAGAGGGCTTGTTGCACGCTAGGTAAGAGATGAGCGGACCACCTCGGTGTCCTGTGTGATGCCCAGCCTCACAGACGGAACATGTGACCCGCCGCGTGTCGTGTTGGCAAGGGTTTGGCGTTGCTCCGGAGTGATCGCCGCGGCTGGTGGAGGGCGCGGGATGTCCCGCTTGCCGGCCGGTTGGGCGAGTATGCCACCGGTACTGGCGGTGGAGGTCCTTGTGGGCCTGCGCCTGGATCCACTGGCTTGTCACCCAATGGCGGCATGAGCCCCTTGGCGACGAGTTCTCTCTCAATTTTGTCCGAGTCCAGGCTGTCCACGGAGCCCGGGGACGCCGGAGAAGTAGCAGATGGCTGCGCCTCCTCTTCCCCACTGTGCCACCACGATGGCGTAGAGGCCTGGTAGGCGGGACTGTCTTCACCTGACACGGGTAGTCTTGGTCTTGGGAGTGGGCCTGGTAGTGGAGGGAGCCTGAGGAGCCTCTTGCGACTTCCAGCCCTTGGCCGTGGCCGGTCGCCTGACCGGTCGGGGACGAGAAGGTGGCTGTCTAGCTTTGGCTTTACCTCGGGCCGCGGGCTTCTTGCATGCTGTGCCGGCCATGAGAGAGGCAACCCGCACCTAGCCGAGACCAGATCTAATAGCTTCCCTGAGGCCCTGGTTCGAGACGAGAGCTGAGAACACGAAAAGACGGGAAGTCTGAAACATGTTTCATTGACGCTCCCACAGTCTGTCAAATGCTGAGCACAAGCAAGGGAGTAGGCATGACATTGAGGGCCAGGCCAAAACTGTTGATAGCTGTGTGCCGGTACTGACCTCAAGGAAGGCATGAGAGCGCTCAGCAGGAGATGCAGGGCAACGCCACACATGGGCACTCTCTTGCAGGCAAGACGAACCCCCTTATATGCCGGATGTGCCGGACTAGTCGGCGAACAAGGTGCGGTGAGACTGGTTGTGCTGCCCTGACTGGCACTCTCATCACCGGAAGCTGACGCATCTCCCAGGGTCTCACGAGAAATTCTTTGAGTTGGCGCCGTCGGCATAGTGGCTGTGGTCGTACCACCTCGCGCGGGAGGAGAGTCTCCAGGCGCAGCCTCGGGGACCACGGAGGTCTTGATCTCGGCAGGTTGTGGAACAGGGCTGTCGGCTCCGGTGGTTGGCGAGAAGGGGGAGCAGCGGAGTGTCAACGCCACCTTTAATTCCTTGCCGGCCTTGGCTGCAGGCTCCAATGGTCGAGGAGTCACGGTCCGTCTGGCGAGGGCCTCTTCCACCAGTCGCTGCAGCTGCTTTTTGCGCCTCTTTTGTCTCGAGGTAGTAGAGGTCTTTGGCGTAGCAGCTGTGGCGGTTGGCAAAGGCTGGAGGGTGCCCATGGAGCGTGGGCAGTCCGTACCTGTCTGATGGACGGCTGCCTGTTGCCCAGCTTCCGGAGGGTCGATCTCAGCAGCCTGGTAGGCCTGATGGATGTCCTCAAGCCCGAGGGAAGCTTGTGCCTGTGTCTCCAACAGGATGAGCCCCCGCGTCAGCCAGACAGGTAGGTGCAGGTGCCAGTGGCGGCTGCTCCGTGTCGGGGATATCTGTAGCATGCTCGGCTCCTTCAGAACGAGGGGCTCTGGTTGAGCTGGAGGATGTGGTAGGCGAACGAGAGCGAAAGGGATAGCGCTTGGGCTTAGGCCTTGGCTTCGTCTTCGGTCGAGATGTTGACAGGATCACGACCGCCTCATCATCAGTTTCACTGTCCAGAAGAACAGCTCCCCCGCGACCTTGGCTTCGATCGACGTCCGTCTCCAGACTTGGCGGCTCTGTCCGGCGGAGGGCTCACCACCCATCTGTAGAGTCGCTGGAGTCTCTGGAGCGTGCCCTGGAAGAACTCCTTCTCCGTCGAGGGCAGAATCTGCGTGCTAGCACATATACACACGCGGTCCCCGTGGTGAAGATCACGCGGCACGAGCTCTGGCCAGGTACCAGCGCCACATCTGGGTCCAAGTCCGTTCCTGGGCTGGTGTCCGGCACGATGATGCCCGGAAGGTCCGCTGGATATTGCTGGGTGGCTCTGAACAGACGCACCAGACGACGTGGCGCCAACAAGAGCGTCTTGAAAGAGGTAGTCCCAGGCCCAGGCCCAGCGGGGGGCTGCCGTGTGGAGGCAGCAGGTCTTTGAGACGCACTAGCCCTGACTCCAGGAGAGCCGGAGCGGGATCCAGAGTGGAGCCTCCGTCGGGATCGAGACCGCGATCGCCTTCTGGGCCTGGATCTCGTGCGGGAGCGAAGTCGCACTCCCTTCGGCTCAGTTTCAAGGCCTCTCGCCCAACGACCAGGGCGGCCCTGGTTGCGCCTCTGGCGGCCCGAGCCATTAGGTGCATATGCCGACACCACGGCACACGCCAACACACTAGAACCCCGGTATTAGAGCCAAAGGCGAGCAAGATAGCATCTGCCAACAGCGCACGGCATTGGAATCCTAAACAGAATTTGCACATGGACAAAGAGTGCATGAGCCGAGGCGGTGGCAAAGGAAGTGTGCCATCTCGGGCCCGACAGGCGAGGACTCCTCCAGCCTGGGTCCAGCGAGACTGAGGCTCCAGGGGACATGTTAACACAGCTGGCCAGGCTAAACCCAGCTTGAGATCTCGACCAGTAGGAGGGCCTTTGCTCGACCTAGTCAAGCGAGTGCAAGTCAAGAAGGTGGCGCTGCAAGCCCGCAAGGGCAACTGGAGTGAGGTGCACGAGCCGGGTGTGGAGTTCAGCATGTTCTGCTGTCGAGAGCTCACGGGTAGCTTCGAGGTATAGGACGTGTGCCTCGAGGGTGGACAGAAAACTCTCGTAATGAAGTGCCTGGGTAAGGGCGCGACTGCGATAGGAGTTGAAACCTGCACATTTGCGATACCTTGAGGCTGAAAGCGCCTCACACAGCAGACGTGCACACAGTGGCAGAGTACTCCAGGGCGCCCCAACAACAGCTCCATGCAGAAGTCTATCTGCACACTCGAGGATGAGTGGGCAGTCGGTGTCATCCGGTACGCGACTCGCCTGCAGCTTGTTCCTGGGCTGTTGCGACCTGTCCTGCGGCAGATGTCGTCTCGGAGGGGCAGAGTGGCCAGGACCTTGTCGGGCAAGCAGGTATAATGCTGGGACGCCTGAACCCGGCGCGGTCTACAGCCTGTTGACATCGAATCCGTCATCCGCGTCAGAAACTGCATGCAGGGACCTGAGCCAACAGGCGAGGTAGTGAAGGGGCAGAGCAGATCATGCAGGGGCCCAGCAGACATGTCAAGGTGTGCTGACTTTTGCCACTCCCATTTGTCATAAGCTTCGGCATCACGGTTTCGCAAAACCTCGGACCTCCAAGCCAGCCTCGGGTCCAATCTCCGTTTGCTCCCGTCCTCAGACGTCAGATGGCATGGCAAGACCGGCCATGACCGCATTCCAGAACTGAACCGGTGTGCTGGTACCAGGTGGACCAGTGGTCGACAAAGGTGCAGTCGCCCCGGCCGGCGTGCCCATGTGGGCGGTGGAGCCGCCACCTGTAGATGCCATTGACGTCGCCTTCGGTGTTGTAGCCCAGAGGGAAGCAGGGATCGGAGGGATCGTCGAGGAGCTGGCTGTAGCCGGTGATAACGGAAGAGGAGGTGACAGTGGAAGAGGAGGGGTCGACACAGAGTACGGCGTGAGCTGCGTGAGCCGAAGCTGCCACCCTGCAACGTGAGGATGAGGTCCTGCGGAAACCCCGCGCCACCCCCACCCGCCGAGGTGGAAGGCGGCGGTCCTGCCGGCGTCGGCACTGGAGGTCCTGACGGTCCGGAAGGCAAAGCAGAGCCAAGCGCAGCCGAGGGGCCAGACAAGGGCGCTGCCATCGCCGTGGAGGAGGCTTTGGATGGGGCCTTGTGCGGCGGCCAGGCAGGCGCGCCCGGATCAGTCGTATGGGCCAGCATCTCCGAAGGTCCAGCCTTGGCTGACTTGGCTGTAGGTGGAGCCCGATGTGAACCGCTTTTGGGTGGTGGCGGCCCCCATGGTTCCTCCTCCCAGGAAGAACTGGTTGAGGATCCTCCGACGCGGAGTCCTGGTGCGTGGTCGCCCCTTCGCAGCAATCGCCTTGGCCTTCCGCTTAGGGGGCATTCTATCTGGCGTCCACACCTATGGTCACTGGAGCCCTCACGCGGCAAAGTTAGAGGCTGCAAGTGCGGTGAGATGGCATGCACAGACACAACTCTAGTCCGCGGCAGAAGCTGCAATTGCAAGGTGTGGGCAGGCTCGGTGTCAGGCGCAATGCAACGGGACTCAGCTGGGCTCCGCGCTTCGGGGCAAGGCCCAATGGAAAGCGGGCACCACAGGGCTAGAGCCACGATAGACAACGGGGCAATGAGCGCTCGCATGGCACTACAGAACTTCACATGATCAACAGCAGACTCGAGCCAGAGCCTTATATATACATATATACATATATACATATATACATATATATACATATATACATACATATACATATATATATATATACATATATACATATATACATATATACATATATACATATATACATATATACATATATACATATATACATATATACATATATACATATATACATATATACATATATACACATATACATAGGTATATATAAAAACATACCTACATACATGCCTGCATACATATACACACACTTATGCAGTTACACACTTGCACCCATGCCCATGCTTGTGCCGCTGTCCATGCCTACGCCTATGCCTATGCCAGGCTTTAGGATTTAGGGAAGATGCCCAGGAACGAATGAGACGATCTGGCGCTGTGAGCCCTGCCCCACCGAGAAGCTTGGATGAACCGCGGCTGTCGTGCCCAGAACCTCCAGAACCCTGTAATTGAGGAACACACCTTGCATCACTAAACTGCTGGAGGCCGTCAGTGCGAGCGCTGATAGTCCCTTAATAGCTTGAGCGTGAATTTTCTTGAAAAATCGGGCCTGGATTTTTAAAGAAAATGGCTGCCAAAAGTTTTCTGTAGTGTGAGCGCCAAGTGTTGCTATATTGCATCTTCTTGTCACCCGCGCTCGTCATCTCAAGGCATCTCAAAGCCGGTTTTGCATAAATGTCAGTGACACTATGCTGGACTTCACTGAACAAGCCACAAGTCTTGCACATGTAAGGTTGCAGAAATTTTTCTTTCTGTTCGCCGGGTCGTCCCATGGACTTCGGCGATGCCCTCGCCGCCGGTTCTTCAGGCCGTTCCGAGGACAGCTCTACCAGCACCCGCGAGCTTCATAGCCAGCACATTTACGAACTCCAATTGGAGGTCAACGCCCTCCGTGCTGAAATCCAAACTCTCAGGTCCGCCTTGCAAGCTTTGGAAGAGTCCCTTGCTCGTGCCTGGGTGAACCAGACCGGCCACCACCAACGTCTCTCGTGGCTCGAAGGGATCATTCAGAGCTTAAGGGCTGCCTGTCGGGTATTTCTTGAGCCTGGCGTCCAGTCTGCCTCAGATTAAGCCATGAATACCTTTAGTGCCGGCATCTTGCAGCAACTTGCTGGTGTCACCCGCGAGCAGCTCGACGGTGCCTTGCCTCCGGCGCAGGCCACTGTTGGGCCCCCTGAGCTTCCCTTTGCATCCGTGCCCGATCTTGGGGATGCCTTTCCTGCAAATCCACCTCCTGCATCTGCTTCTGCGGATAACTGGGGGTTTGTAGGATTTACTGGTGACTTCGAAGGGTTTACCGATGACTTCACAGCGCCTGTCTCGGAAGTCGAAGTCCAGCAGCAAACTCACGAGTTTCCACCTTCCCCTCCCGTAGGGTTTAACCCCAATCACTTCGAGGCCCATTTAGCATCCCTCTGCGAGCCAGATGAGCAAGCCCCTTCCCTCTCCCTTTTAGGGTCGGGAGATGAAAACACTGCTTGGTATGAAGATGTTAGGGCCATGAGTGAGTCACATTTTTCATTGGTGCCAAGTGCCAAGTGCCAGCAAAAGAGAATTTGGAGAAGAGGTCCGTCCTGGTAGGATTGCTCGTGCTGTGGGCGATGAGCGCTCACGCACTGCCGTGGCATCTCCTGCCCTGCCTTGGGAGAGAGGAGTCTTCAGAGCCATCTTTGGGGATGAGGGCTTAACTAATCCCTTTGATAACCTTGTGCTTAAGATGCCTGGCCCCTTAGTCCCAGCACATGTGCCGCCGGCGGAGCCAAAGATCCCTGAGCCTCCCATACCTTCAGCTGACATCGCGAGCAGGGCATTCAAATCCTTCAAGGATGTACATCCGAGCGACGAGCGTGATATGGTCATGGACCGAGCGGTGTGCAAACTGCAGCACATCATTTGCCGCACCGATGTTGACCGTTTGTCACCTGAACTTGCACAAGCAGCCTCTTCCAAATATGCAACAGACGAAGTGTTTGGCATCGTGTCAGCTTGTGTAGGTCTTCGTAGTCCTCACACGGTTGTGAAGCGCGCCGACGCGATCCTTGCATACTTGAGATGGTGTGACAAGGAAGGTTACGAGAAGCCATTTTGTGAGGATTCTGTGTGGAGCTTCATTTCTTACTTAAAGAAAGAGAAGGCAGCTCCGACCCCGTGCAGCCTCCCTCATTTCAGCTTTGCGCTTTGCGAACTTCGTTCTGGGGCTGAGTGTGTCCGAGGTTCTTGCGAGCCGTAGGATTCTGGGCCTCAGTGCCCAGCTGGGTGTCAAAAAGAAAGCGGCCAACCGAGCCCGGCCTCTCAAGGTGTCAGAGGTTCGCTTCATGCATGGCGTGCTAGAGGACGAGAGCGCACCAATCTGGGACCGAGCCATCTGTGCCTACCTTCTTCTTGCACTCTACGCAAGAGCCAGACACAGCGATTTGGTTCTTGTAGAAGAAGTGATAGCAGACTTTGATCGCCAGTGCAGCGGATACCTAGAGATCCGCCTCAGATTCCATAAGACGGCACAAACCATTGCAAAGAAAAATGATTTGTTGCCGGTTATAGTTTCAAGCAAGGGCATCGTGAAAGGCGACTGGCTGGGGTTGGCTACTGATGTATTTGAGCGCGTGGGCTTCACCTTGGATGGGACTGTCGGTGCGGGCCTCTTCAGGCCATTTAGGCCCGGTGATGCTGCCCCAGGTCGACGAAGTCTAAGGTCGTCGGAGTGCACAACCATGTTGAAAATGGTCCTTGAGCGGGCTGGGTCAGATGTGTCAACGGTCACATCTCACTCGTTGAAGAGAACCCTGCTTGATTGGGGCTCCAAGTTTTGTCTTGATGACGGGATTTTGGCTTTGCTTGGGCGTCACAGTAAGTGTGTCAAAGGAAGCGTGCCCGTCTATGCTAAGGAGGAAGCCTTGAAAGCTGTTAGGGCTCTTGAGCCTATGTGCCAAGCAGTGGCCGCAGGAACGTTCCACCCAGATGCTGCCCGAGCCTTGTACTTTACAGATCCCCCAGCGCCAACTGTGGTGCCACAAGCGCCCGAGTTCAGGGCGGCTGTCAAGGCGAAGGTTGAAATCATCAATGATTCAGCGTCCGAGCGGGCTGAGTCCGAGGGGCAGCACTCTTCAAGTGGCAGCGAAAGCAGCGATTCCGAGTCACAAGGCGACTCCGACTCGTCGTCCGAGTCAATTGCGCCGATCAAAGCGCCCCGCCTGGAAATCGAGCAGTGGGATGCCGCTGACTGTGCGATTGCAGCTTGTGTGCTAACAAGACGGCGTTGGTCAGTGGATGCAGGCGTGGTCCAGTACCAAGCGCCCAAAACAGTCATTTTGCGATTGCAGCTTGTGTGCTGACAAGAGGGCATTGGTCAGTGGCTGCAGGTGTGGTCCAGTACCAAGCACCCATGCCGTATCAGAACTTAGATAATGCCATTGATGTTGTAGCCGTGAATGCAAGTAGCAGCAACTTACCACGTTTACCTGCACTTACCTTGCTGAAGTACACAACCTCGCTGCTAATTGCGCGTGTTTTTTTTTCTGCGGGGCTGCACAAAGTGCAGCTAATATATACGCGCAAGTCGCGCTGCAGTGCTGGACAGGCATTGCTGGAATGAGCTTCGTTTCCACACACATTCCTATTGATTGTTTCCAGGGTGAGCTTGGTTTGTGCACATATCCATTCAAGATTTTGCAAAGTGAGATTCTGTTGCATGTCCCACGAGTTCGCATTGCATGTGTCATGAAGCCGATTGCTTGATTGACAAGCTTTGACACAGCGAAACACGGAATGGCTCGAGCATGCTCAAGCCTCATTCGCACGGCGCGGAGCCTGCGGCGACAAATAAAAACATCTATGCGGAGCTAGGCTAGGCTTGAAGGGTCTAGGTCAAAACCGGTTTAGGTCGGCTCTTCCGCCGTGCAGGCCCGTGCTGTCGTAGGATAAGCTGAAGTTCCGAGGCTGTAGTCCCTTTGAGCGGTGAGATTAGTTGAAGCTCTGAGGGCATAGTCCCTCTCAGCAAGATGCCCCGGAGACCAGTGTCTGTGCATGGCACTTTTAGTGCCCATGAGGCGGAATCTTCAAGTGAAGAAAGCGCCTCTGTGCCGGAGTCGTCCGATGTGGAGGGCGGCAGAGGGCGATGCGTAGAATGGAGGGAGAACGAGGCGCACGTGGTGTGCGTGATGCCGGTCACACACGGCGTCGCAGAGATGGAGCGCATCCATTACTGTTGGTTGCGCGCGGCATCGCAGCTGCTACGGTGCAATTCCCGCGAATGACGTGCTGAGGGCGAACGGAGCATTGAACTGATGCTGCAAGACGACGTCAACAGCACGGAGGAGGAAGACGGTGCCGGGCCGCCGGATCCCGCTGCAGAGGATGAGTTGGGCACGAACTGCAATCGTTTTCTTGTGTGCGTGGCAATGGCATCCGAGCGCTTTGGTGCGCAGCGCTTGTGCTGGATGTGCTCAGCCATACGGCTTTGCCAGGCGCACACGCAACAGCTCACCTTCGCGTCCCAAGTGCGGCGCCTTTGGTCCTGAGCCATAACGGACTTGAAGACTTGGAGGAGATGTTCAAAGTCTTGAACCACCGACAGCCAAGTGGGAGATGCTTTACAGCCAAACGCACCAGCGAGTTCTAAGAGTGGAGGAGCTGACGGCAAATTTAGCTGTCCTGTCAGCAGTATCACCCAAACAACGTTGGATTAGGTCAAGAAACTGGTTGAGACCGACGGCAAACAAGTGCCATGAGGTACAAAAGAAACTTTATTGGGCAGCAAAGTTAGAAGTGCTTTAGATCGCTGAGCTGGAAGCGAGTGGAACTCCTGCTTTGCTGCAGCCATTTCGGGGTTCGGGTAAAGGGTTTGGGGGCCCAAGTGCCGAAATAAGTCATTTTGCAATTGCAGCTTGTGTGCTAACAAGAGGGCATCGGTCAGTGGCTGCAGGTGTGGTCCAGTACCAAGCGCCCAAAACAGTCATTTTGCAATTGCAGCTTGTGTGCTAGCAAGAGGGCATTGGTCAGTGGCTGCAGGTGTGGTCCAGTACCAAGCGCCCGCACCGTATCAATATTCAGCTAATGTCAAAGATGTTCTAGCCGTGAATGCAAGTAGCAGCAACTTACCGCGTTTACTTGCATTTCCTTGCTGAAGCAATTTCCTGCTGAAGTACACAACCTCGCTGCTAAGCGCCGTGTTCTACCCAAGAGTTCCAAATCTGCGATCCCCAGTGAACACAGAGCAGCTTCGATATATGTGCAAATCGCGCTAAAAGCTTGGACAGGCACTGCTGGAATGAGCTTCGTTTCCACACACACACATTACTTTTGACTTTCCCAAAGTGGGCTTGGCTTGTACACATATCTATTGAAGATGTTGCCAAGTGAGTGAGCGTTTTTTGCATGTCCCACGGGTCACGAAGCCGATTGCGAGATTGACAACCGTCTACACCGGCAAACAAGTGCCATGAGGTACAAAAGAAACTTTCTTGGGCAGCAAAGTTAGAAGTGCTTTAGATCGCTGAGCTGGAAGCGAGTGGAACTCCTGCTTTGCTGCAGCCATTTCGGGGTTCGGGTAAAGGGTTTGGGGGCCCAAGTGCCGAAATAAGTCATTTTGCAATTGCAGCTTGCGTGCTAGCAAGAGGGCATTGGTCAGTGGCTGCAGGTGTGGTCCAGTACCAAGCGCCCGCGCCGTATCAATATTCAGCTAATGTCAAAGATGTTCTAGCCGTGAATGCAAGTAGCAGCAACTTACCGCGTTTACTTGCATTTCCTTGCTGAAGCAATTTCCTGCTGAAGTACACAACCTCGCTGCTAAGCGCCGTGTTCTACCCAAGAGTTCCAATCTGCGTATCCCCAGTGAACACAGAGCAGCTTCGATATATGGCTTGAAGGTATTGACGTAGAGACGAAGGGTTTAAGAAGTCCATGCAGGACCCAACAAGCGCAAAAAGCATTAGCTATTGAGACCCCCCTGCTTGTGGGGATGTTATCTTCAATAGCTTTTGTTCACTAAGCAGTTTTCCAACAGGGATTGAAGGGAGTCTTAGAGGAGGAGCTGTGACCCTAAAGCTTAAACCCAGGCATTGCGGGGGCTTATTGTTAAGTGAAACGCTGCGCGTCGTCCGCCTCGGCCCGGCTGTACGCGCATGCGGCGAGTGGCTACTATCTGCAGCAAGCTCTTGTAGGAATTCAGGTTTGAAACTCGCTTGGTACTGCAGCCTTAAAGATGCTACCGATGCCCCTCCCCCCCGTCCCGCCCTCCCCTTCCCTCCAAACTCCAATTCCAACCCGAGCGACTGAAGCCAAGTGGCCAAGGAATGCCAAACAGTGTGCGGCAGCACTTAGCCGAGCTCTTCCTGCAGGCACTTCGGGCTCAAATAGATTCACAGTAGGTCAGTAGGCTGGGTTTCGGATGCTGATTTGTTGCTGTGCGTTTCCATCCGGCTTTAGGGTCTGGTAAAATTGGTAGGCCGCTTCTCTCACTACGCACGAGCCATCCCAGCGTAGGTGTCCAAAACCTACAGGCCACAACCAAGACCCCATACCAAAGTTTCAAATCCAACTCCAGGACCCTCAACTCGAAACGCCCTAAGCCTTAAACCCTTTCTCTACTATCCTTCTACCCATCAAAGTTTGGCCCACACCCTGACCCTATACTATCCCTAGACCAGGAAAAGCACATCTCTGTGTGTATATATATATATGCATATATGTACATACATGTATTTACATAACTCTGGCGTAAGCAGTGGTACCTCAACCTCTGCATACCTCTAAACTTTAAACACCCCTAACCTCTTAAGCCTAATACTAAAACCCACAATTGTAAACTCTTAACTCTGAGGTGCTCACCCACTTGACGGTCAGTGAAGAGAACACACCGGAGTCCGGGACCCTCGTGAAGGAACTCGCGAAGACGGTGGCCTCCGTGCCGGAAACTTGATTGAATGCCCTTCGCAGACTAGGAGGACTTCGTTTAACTACAGGGTTTAGGATTGATTTAGGATTGATAGGGTTTAGTGTAGATTTTGGGAAGATTTGTTCGTCATATTTGATGTTTAGAGGTTCAGAGCTCAGGGTGTATGGTTAGGGCCCACACATCGAAGAACCATGCACGGATGCTAAAGCAAAGACCCTAGCCCCGAAGACGATGTCAAAACTTAAAGCTACCACAACAACATCACACGAAAATACATTTGAAAAGGATACTTCCTACACCCTTATCCCTAAACCAACATTAGAACAGAATCAAAACACTGCCACGAGAACGAAGCCGAATATTATCGGTTAGTCACAGTATCCTCGTATAGTCCATGTCTAATTATATTGCGATACACCCCAACATCTTCTTCCAGTTGCAGTTATGGTTGATGATTTTTGGAACTCGATGACGAGCATAGAGAACCCGAATACAGTATCCCGACCCTAAAGCCTGACCATTCTTTCGCCCGCGTTAGTTCATCCCTGTACCCAGGATGCAGTCTTTGCTGCCCTCCGCCCTGCTCTCGCAAGACTGGCGCCCATCTGCGACGCAGCGGCGCTTTCGTGGTGGGATTGGTGTTACATTTTCAGGGTACGCAGGGTTTGGTGATTACGGCTTTTGCACTCAGGTTTGCTGATTTTGCTGGTAGATACAAAGGTTCATGTGTGTACATAGCAGAAGCTTTGGCCCGAGAGTTGCCAATGGAGACTATAGGTACACTTGAGGTAAGCCTCATAAGTGGCAAGACAGTGTCACTGCAGACCCACGACGACGAATCCGTAGAATCGCTGACGGTGCGCGCGCAAAGAGCCCTGGGAGCTGGCAGAGGTCGGCTCTTGGACTCCATCGGAAGAGTTCCTGGGTTCTTGTTAGGGGAAGAAGACAACAAAGTTTTTATAATAAGGAAATCGTGTATTTACTATGGCTTTAATGTAATTAAATACCTTAAACTCCTTAACAAGAACCCAGGTTCTTGATGGAGGAGCGCTGTTGAAAAAGGCCAGGCTGCAGTATCAGGAGCCACTGACTTTTCACGTATATCGACGAGTCTATATACGTGGCGGAAGGTTTGCTTTTGCTGCGATCCTCGGAGATGGTTCCGTCGTGACCTGGGGGGGAAATGCTGGCGAAGGTGGTGACAGCAGTGCGGTCCGAGATCAGCTGAGGAATGTACAGCAGATTCAAGCAACATCTTCGGTCGCCTTTGCTGCGATCCTTTCTGATGGCTCTGTCGCGACCTGGGGAGCTTCTGGCTGTGGTGGTGACAGCAGTGCCGTCCGAGATCAGCTGAGGAATGTACAGCAGATTCAAGCATCTTCGCTCGCCTTTGCTGCGATCCTTTCTGATGGCTCTGTCGCGACCTGGGGATCTTCCTGTGGTGGTAACAGCAGTGCCGTCCGAGATCAGCTGAGGAATGTACAGCAGATTCAAGCATCTTCGCACGCCTTCGCTGCGATCCTCGGTAATGGCTCGGTCGTGACCTGGGGCGATAGTAGCCTCGGTGGTGACAGCAGTGCCGTCCGAGATCAGCTGAGGAATGTGCAGCAGATTCAGGCAAATTTAAAAGCCTTTGCTGCGATTCTGGGTGATGGATCCGTCTTGACCTGGGGCGATAGTGGCACCGGTGGTGACAGCAGTGCTGTGGCACATCAGCTGAAGAATGTGCAACAGATTCAAGCATCTCCGCGCGCGTTTGCTGCGATCCTTGGTAATGGCTCGGTCGTGACCTGGGGCGATAGTACATTCGGTGGTGACAGCAGCGCTGTACGAGATCAGCTGAGGAATGTGCAGCAGATTCAAGCATCTTCGGGCGCCTTTGCTGCGATCCTTTCTGATGGCTCTGTCGCGACCTGGGGAGCTTCTAGCTGTGGTGGTGACAGCAGTGCCGTCCGAGATCAGCTGAGGAATGTACAGCAGATTCAAGCATCTTCGCTCGCCTTTGCTGCGATCCTTGGTGATGGCTCGGTCGTGACCTGGGGCTTTTTTGCATCTGGTGGTGACAGCAGTGCCGTCCGAGATCAGCTGAGGAACGTGCAGCAGATTCAAGCAAATTGTTACGCCTTTGCTGCGATTCTGGGTGATGGCTCCGTCGTGACCTGGGGCGATAGTGGCAGCGGTGGTGACAGCAGTGCTGTGGCACATCAGCTGAAGAATGTGCAACAGATTCAAGCAACTGAGAGTGCCTTTGCTGCGATCCTAGGTGATGGCTCTGTCGTGACATGGGGCTCTTCCTGTGGTGGTGGTGGTGACAGCAGTGCCGTGCGAGATCAGCTGGGCAACGCATAAAAATTCATCGTGCAACAAGCTTGTAGGCCTTGCAACGCCTTTTTGAAATTTTCAGGGGCCTATACCAACTTTGCGTTCTTCTAATTGGCTCTTAGGCCTGTGACTCTTTGGGTTTCTATATGAACTGCATTCAGGAGGCTAAAAGTTTAACTTTTAGGAGGGGTTCAGAAGTCAGCCAAGCTAAAGCCACTGTAATTTATACGGAACTCTTTCAAGGAACTCCCCTGTAGGCCCTTGAACCCTCTGGATTAAAGGTTTTGGCCCCTAAACGCCCTAAACCCTAACCCTAAACCTTAAACCCCTAAACCCTCAACCCTAAACCCTAAAACCTAAACTTGGGATCGCTCTGAACCCCTACACGACGGCTTTGCAACCGTATGACCGCCAGAAGCCGCATTGAAATCGTTTAAAGCAGCCTTGTTATGTTAGGGTTTAGGGATCATTTAAAGTAGCCTTGTTAGGCAACCACTTACAAAGAATTCCATTCCAAGCTGGTCTCCCACTAAGCTACCCCTCGTAGGGCTGCAGACTCAGCAGGAGTAACTTGGTGTGGACATCCGCATAGACACCCGAGTCTGAATCCCAAATTCCAACCCAACAGCCGTTTGAGAACTCCTCAAAGAACTTACACACTTACACAAACACACACAGGCAAGACACAAAACACCGCGAATGAACATAATAGCACGTGTAGGTTTGTATGCATGTATGTGTGTACATACATATGTACATATAATATAGTTACATATATATATACACAGACATAGCATACATACCGGTCTAAGATCCTTAGACAGATGCAAAATGCTTGAAATTCCAGTGCCCAGCTTTGGCCACGCTGCTGCAGAGTCTGGTGTCTAGCTACACACCTCCCGTCAGAGCATCTCAGCATTCAACGGCTTTCCTTGACCCCAAATGACCTACGTCGTTAAGTTTTAAGGACTTAAGAAGATCCGATTATGAGAACGAACCCTAAAATGGTTGGCTATTTGGAGGTCGAGGGGTTGGGCTTGAGGATTTGGGGAGAAACGCAGGTGTCAATACAACTGCGAAGCTAGCATAGGAGTCTGGGGTGCATAGTTGACTGCGTGATACATATGTAGGATCGCGTTTAAGCCCTAAACCGAAATCCTAAAAGCGGAAAGTGCGCATTGACACGAAAAAACAACAGCAAGAATAGGTTCTCGGAAGTACATGCTATGGTTCAAGAGAGGGTGGCTTTGTGATTTCAGAAACCGTCAGCAGCAACCCCACAACTCCAGGAGAACAAGACAGGGTCCCATCGAAACACTTGTGGGCTGCAGGTTATGCACTATGGATTGTGGCAAAACGGGAAGCAACTTAGTCCAGATGTCATTACACTACCGAGGCTCGACGACTACTTCACCAGTTTAGTCTTTAGGGCTCCGCAAGTGCGCAAATAAGTCTTAATATAGGGGCCTCAATAAGTCCCTATGCTATTTGGGGGGCTCAGCGGCTCTTTATCACAATTATAGTCTAGTACACCCCCAAATTAAACTAATTATTAAGGCCCCTATATTGAGCCCTAAAAGCCAAGCCTCCCGGAGCAAGGGCCCAGCTGTGCCGGATCCAAAGCCCATGGAAGTTGTTCCACTGGCGATGGGCACCGTGCGACTCCTGTCGGTTCTGTGCGAGGACGCATTTTTGTGAGGTTCTTGGGGGTTTATGGAAGTTTTTGGAGGGTTCAGGGACTGCCTGATGTCAAAAAGCAACTGTTTAACAAGACGTCATTCCTTCGTTACAACTCCTTCGGGGTTTCAGATTGCAGTTTGGGAGCATCATGGAGCTTCAAGACTTCGCGTGATACTAAGGGCCTAAATGATTGCCAACACGATTGTGGGGTTCCTTCATGGTTTCAGCATAATATAGCCCAAAAGCCCTGTTCTGTTTGTTCAGGCACCCAACTCCCCCCACCACCCCAAGTCCAAATCTCTAACTTCCGCGAAGCTCCCAACTGACATCCCTACAGCTGTGAGTTTAAGTTGTAGGTTCCTGAGGAGTACCTTTCTTAAAGATGCCTTTAAGGCTTCTAGAAGGGATCCTTAAACAAGTTCTGCAAGGGATCTAGGGTTTAGGGGTTTAAGGGTTAGGGTTTGGGGTTTAGGTTAAGGTTTTGGGTTTTGGGTTTAGGTTAAGGTTTAGGGTTAGGGTTAAGGGTGTAGGGTTGAGGGTTGAGGGTTTAGGGTTTAGGGTTTGGGTTTTAGGGTTTAGGGTTTAGGGTTTAGGGGTTTGGGGTTTAGGGTTTAGGGTTTAGGGTTTAGGGTTTAGGGTTTAGGGGGTTTAGGGGGTTTAGGGGGTTTAGGGGGGTTTAGGGTTTAGGGTTAGGGTTTAGGGTTTAGGGTTTAGGGTTTAGGGTTTAGGGTTTAGGGTTTAGGGTTTAGGGTTTAGGGTTTAGGGTTTAGGGTTTAGGGTTTAGGGTTTAGGGTTTAGGGTTTAGGGTTTAGGGTTTAGGGTTTAGTTCAGCAGCTCTGACTTTGAAGATTTAAGGGTCAAGCTATTTCTAGTCAAGCTATCTTCAAGAATAAACCCCACCCGCCCAGAGAATCCCCTCACATTAGAATTATAGTTTTATTTCTTTTGGCTTGAATTATTAATACTAACTTACATACGACTCACGACTCAAAGAATCTATCATATTTGCAACCGTCGTCGATTCGCCAGTAGACCGTAAGTTACCGTTAAAATGTTGAAAGTGTAAGAAGAAAGCACTACCCACAGCAGCTGAGGCTGCGGTCACGCCATCGCTTTACAGTAGCAACTGCAGCTATCAAGCTTCTTTGCGATGACCGTTCAAGGCAGCGCATTGAGCAACTGATCAAGAACGGCTCAAAACCTTGGCCGTGGCACACTAACAAGCACACCTTCGTGTGCAACTAGCATCCTTGGTTTTGCCTTGTCAGATGGAAACCAGCGTGGTCAACTAGCATCCTTCTTTTTGCCTTGTCAGATGGAAACAGGTCAACTAGCGTCCTTGTTTTAGCCTTGTCAGATGGAAACCAGCATGGTCAACTGGCATCCTTTTTTGCCTTGGCACACGGAAACCAGCGTGTGCAACTAGCATCCTTCTTTTTGCCTTGCAAAATGGAAACCAGCGTGGTCAACTAGCATCCTTGTTTTTGCCTTGTCAGATGGAAACCAGCGTGGTCAACTAGCATCCTTGTTTTTGCAGGAGGAAACCAGAGTGTCCAACTAGCATCCTTCTTTTTGCCTTGCAAAATAAAAACCAGCGTGGTCAACTAGCATCCTTGTTTTTGCCTTGCAAAATGGAAAAATGGTCAACTAGCATCCTTCTTTTTGCCTTGTCAGATGGAAACCGTAGGCCGCTAAACACTGGGGGCCCTGGCCCTAAACCCCAGGCCCCTAAACACTGGAGCCTTAAACCCGAGGCTGCTAAACACTGGAAGCCAGGGAGGGGAGGGGAGGAGAGGGGAGGGGAGGGGAGGGGCGGGGAGGGGAGGGGAGGCGAGGGGAGGCGAGGGGAGGAGGGGAGGCGAGGGGAGGGGAGGGGAGGGGGAGGGGAGGGAGGGGAGGGGAAAGGAGGGGAGGGGGGGGGCAGGGGAGGGCAGGGG
>CAJNDT010001877.1:0-40582 GCA_905221615.1 Symbiodinium sp. CCMP2592 | reverse complement strand
TGGGCTGTGAGGACGGCCAGACCAGGGTCCAACCCCGAGGCTGCACCCTGGGGCCCTGCACCCTGGGGCCCTGCCGTCCTAGGGTCCCAGCCCAGGGTCCTGTGCAGGCTGCTCCCCTGGGCTCCAGGGCCTAGGCCCAGGAGCCTAGGGCCCTAGGCCCCAGGGCCCTAGGCCCCAGGGCCCTAGGCCTAGGGCCCTAGGCCCAGCCCCCAGACCCCCGTCCTGGCACGAGCAACCCCGAGGCTCCAGGCCCAGTCCTAGGCCGGCCCTTGATGGCCATGGAAAGGAAAGAGAGGCCGTATAAGGCTCTTGAATACAGAATGCTCTTCCTGCCAGTAATCTTGATTTCTCTTATACTTCCTCTTATAATTTATAATATAATTTCCCTTATGATTTCTTTGAATTATTATTAAATAAAGCCGAACTTGTATCTGACGAATTCATTCACTTAAGGAGGCGAGTTTTAGTCTTCTGGTTGATGCAAGTAAATTGCATGGGTGCAAGTGAAAGAGGAAGAGCATCAGGGTCCGCTGGGACCCCATGGTGGGGGTGGGTGCAAGGATCCTGGTTCCGGAGAACAGTGCTACAGCTCCGCCACACGTGGCCAGTGCCGAGCGATCACAGCTCCCTACACAGCTCCGAACAGAGCTATGCCAATGGCTCTCGGAGAGAAAAAGCGAGGCCCTCATCGGCAAGGCAAATTGGAGGTCACGAGCAACCCCAATGGCTCTCGGAGAGCAAATTAAGGGATCCCCCACGAAGCCGCCGTGGCGATCCGCAAGTGCAGAGTCCGCAATGGCAACATAGTGCAATAGCGAGGCCCTCATCGGAGCTCGCTTCTGCCGCCAAGACAAGCTTTAAGTAAATTGCAGCTCCCTACACAGCTCCGACCAAGCACCCAACCCAAGCTTTAAGTAAATCGGAGGTCACGAGCAACTAACCTGGCCGTGCGGAACGATTTTTGACGCAGGCAGACGAGGACGTCCTAGTCGGGCAGCGGTCCGCTCCGCCGCCGCCGCCGCCCACGCAAGGCCTCCGCCGCCGCCGCCGGCGATCACAGCTCCCTACACAGCTCCGAACAGGTTTCTACCGCCACGCAATGCCTCCGCCGCCGCCGCCGCCGCCGCTCAGCCGCCGCCGCCGCTCTGAGCCGCCACCGCCGCCGCCGCCGCCGCCGCAGCCGCCGCCGCCGCCGCCGGCGATCACAGCTCCCTACACAGCTCCGAACAGGGTTTACGCAAGGCCGCCGCCGCCGCCGCCGC
Source organism: Symbiodinium sp. CCMP2592 (assembly GCA_905221615.1). Classification (NCBI taxonomy): domain Eukaryota; class Dinophyceae; order Suessiales; family Symbiodiniaceae; genus Symbiodinium; species Symbiodinium sp. CCMP2592. The sequence continues at coordinate 39,320 of CAJNDT010001877.1, read as the reverse complement.
TGCCGCCGCCGCCGCCGCTGCCGCCGCCCCGTTTACGCAAGGCCGCCGCCGCCGCCGCTGCCGCCGCCGCCGCCGCTGCCGCCGCCGCCGCCGCTGCCGCCGCCCCCGCCGCCGCCGCCGGCGATCACAGCTCCCTACACACTAGCGCCACGCAAGGCCTCCGCCGCCGCCGCCGGCGATCACAGCTCCCTATACACAGCTCCGAACAGGTTTCTACCGCCACGCAAGGCCTCCGCCGCCGCCGCCGCCGCCGCTCAGCCGCCGCCGCCGCTCTGAGCCGCCACCGCCGCCGCCGCCGCCGCCGCCGCCGCTGCCGCCGCCGCCGCCAGGCGCTACGCACCCCTTAAGGGATCCCCCACGAAGCCGCCGTGGCGATCCGCAAGTGCAGAGTTCGCAATGGCAACATCACCCCTTAAGGGATCCACGCTGCAAAACCAGTGGTGGGCAGGCGCCTGTGTGGCGAAGTGACCTTGGCCCCAATGAGCGCTGGTGAGCGCCTAGGACGGCCACGGCAGGGTCTAGACCTCGCTTCTGCCGCCGAAATTTTCTACAAAGCTCCGAACAAGTTTGACGCTTGATGCAACGAAGGAGAACAGTGCTACAGCTCCGCCACACGTGGCCAGTGCCGAGCGATCACAGCTCCCTACACAGCTCCGAACAGGGTTAGACCTCGCTTCTGCCGCCGAAATTTTCTACAAAGCTCCGAACAAGTTTGACGCTCAGTGCCGAGCGATCACAGCTCCCTACACAGCTCCGAACAGAGCTATGCCAATGGCTCTCGGAGAGCAAAAGCGAGGCCCTCATCGGCAAGGCAAATTGGAGGTCACGAGCAACCCCAATGGCTCTCGGAGAGCAAAAGCGGGGATCCCCCACGAAGCCGCGGCCCGTGGTGATCCGCAAGTGCACAGCTCCGAACAAGCACCAAGTGCAGAGCAGCACGCTCAAATGGATCTCGGAGAGCGGCCCAGTGGTGCCCGCCGCCGCCGCTGACCAGGGTAATGGGCGGTCACTTAAGGAGGCTAGAGCTCGGTGTACCGGAAGCCGCCGGGGATCCCCCACGAAGCCGCCGTGGCGATCCGCAAGTGCACAGCTCCGAACAAGCACCAAGTGCAGAGCAGCACGCTCAAATGGCTCTCGGAGAGCGGCCCAGGGGTGCCCGCCGCCGCCGCTGACCAGGGTAATGGGCGGTCACTTAAGGAGGCTAGAGCTCGGTGTACCGGAAGCCGCCGGGGATCCCCCACGAAGCCGCCGTGGCGATCCGCAAGTGCAGAGTTCGCAATGGCAACATAGGGCAATAGCGAGGCCCTCATCCGCCGCTCAGAGACCTGCGCAGGTCTCTGAGCCGCCACCGAGTGCAGAGCAGCACGCTCAAATGGCTCTCGGAGAGCGGCGCAGTGGTGCCCGCCGCCGCCGCTGACCAGGGTAATGGGCGGTCACTTAAGGAGGCTAGAGCTCGGTGTACCGGAAGCCGCCGGGGATCCCCCACGAAGCCGCCGTGGCGATCCGCAAGTGCACAGCTTCGAACAAGCACCAAGTGCAGAGCAGCACGCTCAAATGGCTCTCGGAGAGCGGCCCAGTGGTGCCCGCCGCCGCCGCTGACCAGGGTAATGGGCGGTCACTTAAGGATGCTAGAGCTCGGTGTACCGGAAGCCGCCGGGGATCCCCCACGAAGCCGCCGTGGCGATCCGCAAGTGCAGAGTTCGCAATGGCAACATAGGGCAATAGCGAGGCCCTCATCGGAGCTCGCTTCTGCCGCCAAGACAAGCTTTAGGGTGTGCAAGTGAGGAGGTCCCCAAGGGCCCACGGCCGGGAGCGACTCTCGCCACGTCAAGCTTGACGCTCAGTCCTACCGTGAACTGACGTCCTAGTAGGGTCCCAGCAAGGAGCCTGTGGCGAAGGAAAGAGAGGCCGTATAAGGCTCTTGAATACAGAATGCTATTCCTGCCAGTAATCTTGATTTCTCTTATACTTCCTCTTATAATTTATAATATAATTGCCCTTATGATTTCTTTGAATTATTATTAAATAAAGCCGAACTTGTATCTGACGAATTCATTCACTTAAGGAGGCGAGTTTTAGTCTTCTGGTTGATGCAAGTGAATTGCATGGGTGCAAGTGAAAGAGGAAGAGCATCAGGGTCCGCTGGGACCCCATGGTGGAGGTGGGTGCAAGGATCCTGGTTCCGGAGAACGATCACAGCTTTTGTAGACAGCTCCTGGCTCTGGGCTGTGAGGACGGCCAGACGAGGGTCTGGCTCTGGAGAGCGGCGAACAAGCACCGTTGCAGCAGACCAGGGTCCAACCCCGAGGCTGCACCCTGGGCCCTGCCGTCCTAGGGTCCCAGCCCAAGGAGCCTGGGTCCTGTGCACCCAGGGCCCTAGGCCCCAGCAGACCCCTGGGCCCAGGAGCCTAGGCCCCAGGGCCCTAGGCCCCAGGGCCCTAGGCCCCAGGGCCCTAGGCCTAGGGCCTGGCACGAGCAACCCGGCCCAGTCCTAGGCCGGCCCTTGATGGCCATGGAAAGGAAAGAGAGGCCGTATAAGGCTCTTGAATACAGAATGCTATTCCTGCCAGTAATCTTGATTTCTCGTATACTTCCTCTTATAATTTATAATATAATTTCCCTTATGATTTCTTTGAATTATTATTAAATAAAGCCGAACTTGTATCTGACGAATTCATTCACTTAAGGAGGCGAGTTTTAGTCTTCTGGTTGATGCAAGTGAATTGCATGGGTGCAAGTGAAAGAGGAAGAGCATCAGGGTCCGATGGGACCCCATGGTGGGGGTGGGTGCAAGGATCCTGGTTCCGGAGAACAGTGCTACAGCTCCGCCACACGTGGCCAGTGCCGAGCGATCACAGCTCCCTACACAGCTCCGAACAGAGCTATGCCAATGGCTCTCGGAGAGCAAAAGCGAGGCCCTCATCGGCAAGGCAAATTGGAGGTCACGAGCAACCCCAATGGCTCTCGGAGAGCAAAAGCGGGGAACCCCCACGAAGCCGCGGCCCGTGGTGATCCGCAAGTGCACAGCTCCGAACAAGCACCAAGTGCAGAGCAGCACGCTCAAATGGCTCTCGGAGAGCGGCCCAGTGGTGCCCGCCGCCGCCGCTGACCAGGGTAATGGGCGGTCACTTAAGGAGGCTAGAGCTCGGTGTACCGGAAGCCGGACGCTTGATGCAACGAAGGAGAACAGTGCTACAGCTCCGCCAAACGTGGCCAGTGCCGAGCGATCACAGCTCCCTACACAGCTCCGAACAGAGCTATGAACCTGCCACGATGTGGCCAGTGCCGAGTGCTCACACTGCTTGAGCAATGATCCTGAATTGCAGCTCCCGAGACAGAGCTCCGAACAAGCACCAACCTCGGGGTTGAGAAAGCTTAAATGGCTCTCGGAGAGCGGCCCAGTGGTGGCAGGCCCGCCGCCGCCGCTGCTCTCGCAGAGCGGCCCTACACAGCTCCGAACAAGCACCAAAATGGCTCTCGGAGAGCGGCCCTACACAGCTCCGACGCTCAGTCCTAAGCCGTGAACTGACGTCCTAGTAGGGTCCCAGCAAGGAGCCTGTGGCGAAGGAAGAGGACGGCCAGACCAGGGTCCTGGCAGTGCAGGGTTCACGAGCACCCCCGAGGCTCCAGGCCCAGTCCTAGGCCGGCCCTTGATGGCCATGGAAAGGAAAGAGAGGCCGTATAAGGCTCTTGAATACAGAATGCTATTCCTGCCAGTAATCTTGATTTCTCTTATACTTCCTCTTATAATTTCTTATATAATTTCCCTTATGATTTCTTTGAATTATTATTAAATAAAGCCGAACTTGTATCTGACGAATTCATTCACTTAAGGAGGCGAGTTTTAGTCTTCTGGTTGATGCAAGTGAATTGCATGGGTGCAAGTGAAAGAGGAAGAGCATCAGAGTCCGCTGGGACCCCATGGTGGGGGTGGGTGCAAGGATCCTGGTTCCGGAGAACGATCACAGCTTTTGTAGACAGCTCCTGGCTCTGGGCTGTGAGGACGGCCAGACGAGGGTCTGGCTCTGGAGAGCGGCGAACAAGCACCGTTGCAGCGGCCCAGCTGACCATGGGCTGTGAGGACGGCTTGACCAGGGTCCAACCCCGAGGCTGCACCCTGGGCCCTGCTGTCCAGGGTCCCAGCCCAAGGAGCCTGGGTCCTGCGCAGGCCCCCTAAACCCTAAACCCTAAACCCTAAACCTTTCCCTGGTTATGAGGGGAGAGCACGGGCTGGCCTGAAGGCGTTCCCGCATCTCCCAACGAAGTCCGCATGCCACGTCCTCGAGACCCGGTCGGGCCACCTTCCGAAGCACTGCCTGTTTTAGGCGGCTCCCTCAAGAATCACTACCTACCTCGATGCGCCACGCTGCCTCCCGGAGGCATTCGCCAGGTCTGTTAGACTGGGCAATGTCCAATAACACCTTGAGCGTAGAAGACAGGTTTGGCATCCGCGGTCTGTACAAAAGGCCCTTCTTCCCAACATTGGTACTGCCACACAACTCCAGCGTTCGCAGCCTATGGTGCCGTGGACTGGGCCACAGCGCACAGCCACACTTCTTGCTCAGCATGCCCACACTGGAGACAAAGTGTACGATGAGCTCCCTCAGCACCGCAGGTAACAGGATGCCTGCGGGTCTGAGCAAACTCACCCATTCAGAGGCCCCAGTCGAATGCAATCGAACCGGTGGCAAAACTGCGGTAGTGACCACAAAGTTCACCAGGAGTTCATGATAAGTGATGCCCGCAAAATCCGTATCCTCAGGTAAAGAGCTCGGCCAGCACAATTGTTCGATCCAGCCACCAAGAGCTACAGTATACCAGTCAGGCCAGGAACTCACAGCCCTGACAGCCTCACGGGGCCAAGTGACCGTGGTGGGGCACCGGTGCAGCGGTGGCTGAAGAAGACACCAGGAGTCATGACAAGCAGGTGCTTCCATCTCAACCGTCGATGTGAGAAGAAGCTGGGAGCGTTTCGCTGGAACCACAATCTTCGTCAGCTCGGCGAGATAGCGACAGTACATGTCGAAAAAACTTGCCTGTTGTTGGTGCCAGTCAGCAATTTGTTGACACTGGTCATGAGCTAGTTCAAGGTCATCACAGAGGGCTTGCTTCGCTGCAGCGTCAACGATTGCGTTCCCTAAAGCCGGAAGGAGGTCCTCGTCCGCTGCAGACTGCAACAGCTGGTGCAAATCTTGATGTGACTTGACCTTCCTGACACTAACCCCAGCAAGGAGATGAGGCAGGTCATCCGGGACCAAGTCTGACGCGAAATGCCACCGGCCCGGCGAAACGCCCTGCGGTCCAGGCGGACTGACGGCCCGTTGGGCATTCTTGGAGTCCGTCCATATGACGACGTCAGCAACCGGCAGCGCCCGCACCACCATCAGGGCTTGAACCAATGCACAATACTCGGCTCGATTGATGTCCTGGCATCCTGGAACAACGCCCTGAGCCACTACATGCCAACCCGGTGGGATTTGGGCATGTTGGCACCAAAAGAAGCCCGTCTCCCTCAGAGTCATACAAGCAGAACCAGTGTACAAGACCACGGCCCAGGCTGCGTGGCGAGCTGCAGGGAGGTTCGGCCGCGAGCAGGCCCCATCTGTGAAGAGATGCGCCGTGGTGAGCCCCTCAAGGCAAAGGTGCGGCAGCACTGGTGGCGGGACCAGTTTGCGGCTATGCCAGAAAAGGCGCAGAAAATCTTCAGCGTCAAGTGCAACCGGAAAAGGGCAATGGAACCAGTGGGGTTGGTCTTGCTCAATCCAGTCGAGGAGAGGCTGGTAGAGTTGGCGGAGGGGAGCTGCAACGGGACACTCCAGGATGCGATGCCGCTTGTGATCCACCATCCCACAGAGGACACAGCTCGAGGACTGCAGAGGATCCCATGTGGACTTAGCCGCATTAGACAGGAAGCCACCAACCATAGTCTGCGCCAGATGTATCTGCATGCCAGGACCGAATCGCAACAGCACTTTTTCAGTGATGCAGGGGGCAGGGACACCTGCAAACAGCATCCCATTCCTGCCCTGGACCTTAGAGGGGACCTGAGCAAGCCAGGCGACCTTGACTGCACGGCGTAAGACCTTGGGACGGTCACGCAAGAGATGTACCTTAGCATTGCCCGGGCCCGCAAGATTCCCGTCAGCTCGAAGACACCATCCGTTTCTGACTAGTAGCCCGGCAAGTGCCGTGGCTGGACCAAAGACCCTGCCCGGTTGGTGCAGGTGGTGAACAGTAAGACGAAGCCACTCCATCCCCAAGAGAGGTTGCAGGCACAACATCCGTTGCAGGGCCAGCAGCGCTTGGCACAACAGGTAAACTTCGGGATCAGACACCCTCGGAGTCAGGGCAGACAAAGCGAGCGTAGGATTTGCAGAACGGCGGGGACCCAGAAGGGCCTCACATCCCCCGGTGCGCAGCTTACTGACCTCATCCTCGCTCAAAAGGCGGCTCTCGAGCCCGTACAAAGTAGCCGGCCAAACACTAGTCTGCAGTATACGCGCCTTATCGAACAGAGGGATAGCAGGATTTCGCAGGGCACGGAGGCGTCGATGTCCCTCCTCCAAACGATGGCGGGCACTGTTCAGAGCATTGTTCCGCCGGAACTTGAAGGCAATACCCAGATCCTTGGCGTAGTGCACAATGGTCAGCTGACACCCCTGGGGTATCAAGCTCTGTGCAGGCCCGGTAAGCCAGCGGCGAAGCTTGCTGCATGTAGCCCATGCAAAGGACTTAGTCCAATCAATGGGGAGCTTGAGGGAAAGGCAAAAGGCCTGCGCATCAGTTATCGACTCGGCCATAGCCAGCTGGTCGCGACCAGTCCATGTCAAGTTATCGACATACGAAACCATCTCAGCGCCGAAAACCGACTGACGAGACTGCGCTGCCCAGCACACTGCAACTTGTGCAAGCACGGAAAGAGGGCAACCCTCTGGCATGCCAGTCGTCGAGAGCACCGGTGGGCCGAGGCATTTATGGAAGACAGGTAATCTGTGGCAGCTGTCAAGGAAATCAAACCAGGGCTCCAACACTGTCTCCGGGATTTGCAAGTGGCCGAGCAAAAACCTCAGAGGGAGACGAGGAAGCTGGTTGAAGCACTTGATCACATCGATGGAGAAACCAGCGAATGCATCTCCTGACAACAGGGACTGTTCGACCTGAAGCTCCAGGGACAGAGAGAGGTCCCGAACGGATCGGCCCGGAATGCTGCCCATGACTCCAGACGGAAGCCAGGTCGCCCACTGTCGGAGGACAGCCGTAGCAACCCCGGACGCCCACAGGCGCCATAAGTTGGCAAAGATGGTGATCGGTCTCCCATGCTTCATGCCCATCGGCAACGGTATTTTGGCAAGAGTAGACACGGTGGCTCTAGCAAGATGGCGCGGCCAGCCATACTTGGCACACAGCTGAAAAATGGAGGCCAGGTCCTGCAAGGGTGCATCAGGCAACCATTTCAATTCCTGGTTCGAAAAGCCACAATAGCCGGTGGCACTATGAGGCTTCAGACGTCGGAGATGCTGGCGCCAAAAGCTCAGGTCCTCCAATGCAAGCTCAAGCTGAGACGCAGCCTCCGGGCAGGGCGGGAGAGACTCAATGAAAGTAGACCACCTCTGTAAATCACTCCGGGCTTCCCCAGTATCACGGTTCCAGATCGGATGCCAGTAATCAATGAAGCAACGGTGGAGTTCCCGGGCAGTGGAAGCATCAGTGTCCTGGCGTAAAATGAAATTTTCAAGATAAGGGCGGCTGGGAACACGGACCCAAATTCGGGGACCAAAAATTTCATCATTGTGCAGGGCACCGGTCTCAGCGGGGCAGTCGTCAGCCTTGGCCGGGCAATTTGGACGAATGAAGTCCGGTGCAGTAACCCGGTACAGACCCCATCCACCAGGAGCACAACATTGCAAAACAGCTTGCTGAGCCTCAGCAACAGGAACAGATGTGAAGGCCGGTTTGTCCGGAGGGCGCACCGACCTGTAGCCTGCGCGAAGGCCGTTTGCGGAGTCCTGTTGCGTCCGATAACGGTGGAATTGTTGCCGGGCCTGATGCTCCTGTCCAATGACAGCCTCACACTCAAACTTGACAAAGGCAAGCACGTCCGCCAACCAATCAGCAGGTGGGAAAATGGCTAGCTGCACAAGATTGCCCTGAGGGGGAGCAGGCAGAGGCACCTCATAGAAAACCTCAAAATGTGCAATCTGAAGCAACCACTGGCGGAAGTTTGGCGGATAGCCGTGGGCCTGAGCAATCGCCTCCCATTCTTGCCACAAGGAAAAGGCCGCTGGCTGCGGGAGGCAACCAGGTGTGGGGGCCAGTTGGGAGCTCAAGCGGAAACGGGCCAGGCGGCGGCAGAAGCTTTGCAAACGACGCACCTGCTTAACCTTATGGCGGGAACGAAAGGACAATGCTTCATCCGGCGGGCGATAGTCACCCGGGCGGGCCCCTGGGGCAGCAGTGGGCAGTGCCTTTGATTTCACTTCCCGATAAACACACCGGCCTTGACAACGCCTCGGAAGTTCCTTGGAAGGGCAGCGGAGAGGATCCTGAAAGTGGGCATCCCGGATCGCCTGGCTCACGGCAGACTCAACGTCACTTGCCCAAGTCGAGAAAATGGCTTCAAGATCATCGCGGGAGGAACACTCCTGAAAAAGTTGCGCCAACCCTTGGCGACAGTGGCCGTAGTGGGTCTCAACGACCTGGGCATCCGGCTCAAATTGCATCCAGCTATCCGGTTTGCGCCAGAGCGTCTGGCACGGGTTCTGCTGGGGCAAAAGAAAAGTCAAGGTGAGCGGAGCATGCGAATCAAACAAGTGACAGGCGGTATCAACCTTGGCAGTTTGAAAGAGCTGCTGAAAGACCCTGGGGAGGAGCACCGTATCATTCCTGGTACTGTCACGGCAGGTGGGCGGCAAGCGCTGGCCGAAGCGCAGATGATGAAAATCAAACAGTTCAGCATAGCCAGCCCTGACAAAGTCACACCACACCGGGAGGCTCTTGACATCAACATTGAAGTCCCCACCGACGAGTGTGGGCATCTCGGAAGCCGATATCAACTTAAGGGCCTCTCGAAAGAGCTCCTCGTTTTTGGCAGCAGCAGCTGCGTGATTCGCGGGCCAACCATAAAGGACAAGCACTCTGGCATGGAGCGGGCCCAACCGAATGTGCCCCAGCACCAGACGATGGGCCTGTTCAGCAGGTGAGCACAACGGCGCAAACGGCGGGCGCACGGGAAAAACCGAAGCCAGGGCAACTCCGGCAGCACAACCCCGCAGAGACGGCTGATGGGCATTCTCATGACGATGCTCCGGCACTGGCGTGCCCCAAACCCAACTGAGCCCAGTGGGGCGAAGGCGGCCTGTGACAATGTCCTGGGCACGGGATACGGCCGAGGTCTCAGACAACAGGAAGACATGGCTTTGCAGGGCCAACAGCGAAGACTCCTTATTCAGGATGCTAGTGGGATTGACCACACTGAGGTGCCAGCTCGGGAGGTCACAGGGAGACTCCCGTGCAGTGGAAGTGTCGTCACTGCTCGCCACAGTGGGCTGCGGAGACGTGGGTAGCACAGGCTGATGCGGCTGAAAGAAGGAAGGCAGTTTGCGTTGGGGGCGAGGGCGTCCACCACGCAGGTGGGAATGCACACGGGTGGGAGGGAGCTGCTCTTGTGGCAGCTGCGGAACGGAAGGACAAAGGAAGGCCCGGGGCCGAGGGGCCATCTCAGGCCGATGCAAGGCAGCGCCAGTGAAGGTGTGCGGTGCGGCACTGGGGATTGACGGGCCAGGATGTAAAGCTTCCCCAAAGCGAAAACCCCGGCCCGTGACATAACGGGAGAGGCGTGCTGAGCCTCTCAAAGATGGGAGGACCACATTGATGCCACAACCCCAGCGGTAACTGAGTGGTTCCCATGAAAACAATTTATCATGATCAACATTGGCAACACTTCGGTTGCACTGCGCAGGGCACCTGTGCCAGCGAGCCACTCCCGGGGGCTTCCACAGGTGGGGACTACGCAACCCCCAAAAAACTGAAAACATCGGCTCGCAAAGGGGAGGGAGTCACAGGTCCTCATCGCCCTGTTTTTTGGCCTTCTTGGACGGGTCACGAGAATCCCTGCAGGACATCATCAAGCTCTTAAGCTCCTCGAAACTGGCCTGAGTCTGCTGCTGCTGCTGCTGTTGAGCTCCTCGCAGCGATTCAACTGACAGCTTCAACTGCGCTGCGAATTCGTTGCTCATGAGGCTCATCTGATCGCGCAGCTGCACAGCAGCCTTGGCCGCAGACTCACGATCCTCGGATTGCCGCTGAACAAGCTCACCATGTTGTGCTTCCTGACGAAGGCGCAAGTTCTCAAGACCTTCCTCCAGTGCGAGGAGTCGCGTATCCTGGGCCTGGAACCTGGACTCAGTGGGACCTGCGAGGCTTCGGGAAGGAGTTGCCAGGCTGCCAAAGGAACTGGTAGAGGGGTGGCTCGGAAGGCCAGTGCCATGCGAGGAATGCGCCACAGCCTTGCTCCAAGGATCACTGAAAAGCCATGGGTCCTCGCCCTTTGCAAGAGATTCCTGGGCAACGACAGGCCGCGCGGGGCGGTGGGGCACACTGCCCGATTGCACAATCGGTGGGGCGTCCTGCTTTTGGCCGACTGGCGAGATGAGGATTGTTTGCCCGTTAAAGGCCGGGCACACCGTGGGCGGGGCGGCGGCCGCACCCACCAACCAATGCGTTGCACCCAGACTTTTGATGACGCGAATCTGCCAACCTGCCTTGGTGGCCCATCCAGTGATGGCCTCGCTGCCTACCTCCTGAGGCAAAGGACCGATGCGATACAGTTGGTTCACTGCAATCTTGTTGGGAATGATTTGGCCCGGTTTAAGCGCAGCGAAGACAGCCGGAAAACGGGCAGCCGGAACACGCAGCCCATACTTGTTTTTGGCCCTGGCAATCCCGAGCTGGCCCTGGACCTGGAGAGAAGCCCGAAGAGCCTCGGCCCGACACGCCCCGAGCCAAACAATGGAGTAGGCTTGAACAACCGACTTGTCCATTTTGCGCGGAGTCACATAGACATTGTTATGCCCGCTGAGTATCAAGAGCTGGTCAAGTTGATCGGCTGGCACACGGGCATTGAAGGAGACACGCTCTGCCATACTTGCAACAGCTGGGCGACCTGCCTGGACAAAATGCCTGCCCCACGGATCTGCAAAAGGCTTGGCCATGCCACCTTTCTTGAAAGCTTCAGCAACAGCACGAACAGGGGCTTGCACAATCTGCTGCCAGGTCGGCGCGTCAAACTCATCGGCATAGCAGTCAAAAGTGCAGCAGTTAAGCTCAGGAAGCTCCACGGTCACATCACCGGAGTCCTTCTGCCGTATGCGCTTGCCACCAACATTGTGCAGGCAGCCAGCAAGGAGGAGCTTGGAACCGTTGGCCTTGGAAATTGCTGGGAAGCACAAAGCGCCAGAGCACTCATCCGGGCAAGGACAAGAGTGGCCGAGGACGAGAAGGCCCAATTCATCGGGTTGCACCCCTCTCAAGGTTTGCAGGAGGGCCACTGCCTCAGGCTCGTCCACGAGCTGCAATCCAGAGGCACCTGGCTGAATCATGGTCAGGATGGAAGCCGGGGAACCATCATCATTAACAAAGAAATCCTGCGTCAAACACACTTCCTGAGCACGTACCTGCCGCCGATCCTGGGCCTTGCGGCGTTGCATTGCCTTACCTGCTCGCAAAGAGGCTTTGGCCGGGAGATTGGAGGGCACCGGAGCGGGAACCTTGGCAGTCTCAGCAAGGTCCACCAGGGCTTGCCACTTGGTAGTGGAACCACAATCCTGCAAGGTCTGGGACAGCCTCTGCGCACCCACGGCCGCCGACAATTGATCAACAAACTGAGTCGTTCGGGTGAGGTCAATCCCCTGTGCGAGGCACTCGGAGGCAGTGCGCGTCTGTGCCCAACTAAGATCATCACTTTTGGCCCCGCCTCCCCGCAGCTCAGGGTGGACAGTAATCAGCAAGTGGCCGGTGCGACGCACAACACGGGCAGCAGGGGTGGCATGAATCTCACCCAACGTGGCGGTCGGCACGTGCGGGTGGGGGCCGGAGAAGATCCTGTGGCCCGGTAACAAGTTGCAAATGGCACTGGCAATGTTCCAAATGTCAGTAAAAGTCTGCAAGGGCGTACCGGCCGGAAGCTGGCCTACCCACAGGCGACGAGCAACTACCTGCACCTCCACATCGACTCGACCAGTGTGGGTGGAGTTAGCTAGTGACTCCAAACGGGCGACCACAAGCCACCATCGCCACTGTTCAACGAATAAATCACGCGGCATAGCAACCGATCTGCAGGGCGCCATGCGGAAGACCGAAGGGGCCTGTTCAACAGGTGGGAAGTTCTCCTCCGAGGAGGACCACCCGAATGCATACAACAGGTGAAAAGGCATGCAAAACCACACCTGCGCGGCAACTTCCGCGGCAACCTCCAAAGTGACTTCATTGGCATGGCGGTGCAGCTGCAAGCCATGTAAGTATGGCACCAGGGAACTCAATGCCTGAATCGGAAAGTCCTCATCCTCAGCAACCGCAATCATGCAGGTTTGGAAGTCTGCGGCATGCAGGAGGCGCTGTCCCGTAGTAGAGAACAGCACCAGGGACTCGGAGCCAGGTGCAGCAGCCCGGAAGACACACAGCAGTTGCGACCATGATCGTGCAGTATGCAGTTCAACCACAAAGAGCTGAAAATCAGTAAGCAGCAGAGCCAACCCACTGGCAGAGCCTGATCCGCCAATGGCCCCATTGCAGTTCAGCTCCGGCAACCGAGACACCTGAACAGGGAGTCTTGCAGGGCCAGCACAGACGGGGCCCTGGTATGATGCCGCCGCATCCGGGCAACCGAAGAAGTAGAGCAGATCTCCAATGCCAACGTCAGGTGGGACACACAAGGCATATGTCGTCTCCTGCACATTAAGGCACACTTCCGTGAAAGCCTCAGGCGGATCAGCATGCAATGTTTCGGGACTATGCACAGCATGCACCCTCAGAACCTCGGCAGTTTGGGAGGAATGGCACAGGACCCAGTTGGGCCCAAAAGGCATAAGCACACTATTGCCGTTGTGTAAGCGTGCCTGGAGACACCATGCGACAGCCTCGGCAGGCTCCGGCGCACCTGTGAGGCCAAGGTGGCAACAAGCATGAACAAGGGGTACCATGGCTTGAGGCACTGAGATCGCGTTTCCCAGGAGTCTCATCTGCTGGCGTTGGTCAACCGACAAGAAGATGGGCCGGACCGCCCCATGGATCGAAGCGATTTCCGGTCCCGCGAAAAACCGTATGGTATCACCTTGCCGAAGCAAACAAGCTAAGATGCCCTTTTCCATCTGTGCCGGGGCCAGTTCATGCTGGAATTGATATTGTGCCACAAAGACTCCGGCCGAGTCACAGGCAGAGCGCAATCGGAACTTAGAGGGACTCTGGGGGCGGAGGTGTGGCGAGCGGGGTGCAGGCACATACCAAGGGTCCATGTAGACAGCCAAGACTTCAGCACTAGGGGTGTTAGCCTGACGCAATGGCGGTGGCAGTGCAAAAATAGCTTTGGCCTGGCCCAAGTTGATGCGTCGCCCGGTGGTCCAGGCTCCCATGTTTAGCAGTTTGTTGCCAGTATGGGTGCTATGCAATAGCACAAGGAGGAAGCGCACCCTCTGGCCTGGCAACACGTCCAGTAGGTTCAGGGACGCCTGCCACGCAATCCTGTATCCGGCCCGAGACCATGCCTGCATGACTGCTGCAAAGTGGGGGTGCAAGGGGAAGTTTGCCACTTGTTCCAGCAGGACTACAGGAACCCTGAAAGACCCCAAGATATCCGCTGCTCTCAGAAGCAATTGGCCATCAAGCGATTCAAGGCCCTGTTCGGACCCAGCACTGGACCATGGTTGACATGGTGCAGAAACACACACCAGGTTCACCGGTTTTTTCTGGAACATCCTGAGCCACCAGTTCGTTGTGATGTCTGCGCAAACATGTGTGACCCCTTGACAAGAGGCGTCGTGAAGCTCACTGAGCTGGCTGATCTCCTGCCATGACTCGTGTTGGTAGCGAAGCATCTCAGAGCAAGCCGGATCTACGTCGATGGTCCAGGCAAGATGCACGGGAAAACCATGCCGGTGAAGGATATAGGCCGCTTGCGACCAGCCCGAAAACCCTCCACAGAAGAATTCAGCGATTTCCAAGCTAGTGCCCCGATGGAGCACACATGAAGACACAACCACTGAATCAATGCCCAGGCAATCAAGGATGTATTCTGACTGCTGCATGACAAGGCGAGCTTGAATAATGCGTAGCGGGCCTGTGCAGTCAGAAACAGCTTCCCAGTCCGCCCGACGAAGCAACAAGACGACCTTCTTGGCCGTGGCTGTTTCCGGAGCCTCGTCATCGCCTAGCGCAACCAGAGCCCTGATCATCACCCGATCAGCCTGAAAGACAGGCTCCTGAAAAGGTGCAGCAAGAATGTTCACCGTTTGACCCTCCATGACCGGACTCAACTGCTTCGCCACCGACAAGAGACGATCCCAATCCAGCTGAAAAGCATCAATGTTAGAGACAACCATGGCTCAGTCAGCACCCTTCTACACGAAGGGCAACGGCACCGCCCCGAGTAGGCCTGAGCCGAAGTGCTCCTAAACCCTAAACCCTAAACCCTAAACCCTAAACCCTAAACCCTAAACCCTAAACCCTAAACCCTAAACCCTAAACCCTAAACCCTAAATTTTAAGGGCTTCGCCCGTGTGCGCCAGCGCATTTTGGGTCATAGCTTCCGAAGCGACGACCCACCATTAGTTGCGAAAACGCACCTGAACTTAGTCCAAGCCTTCGGCCGTGTTCGCCTTTAATTGCAGGAGAGCAGAGGAGGGCCGTGTACCTTATGTTGGCTCCTCATTGATGTAGAGGAGAGGAGGGCTATGTACCTTACGTTCGCCCTTAATTGAAGGAGAGCAGAGGAAGGTCCTGTACCTTATGTTCGCCTTTAATTGGAGGAGAGCAGGGCCGTGCACCTTATGTTCGCCCTTACTCACGAAGAAGAACAGAGGAAGCTACTGTACCTTATGTTCGCCCTTAGGTGAATGAGAGCGGAGGAGGGCAGTGTTCCTTATGTTCGCCCTTAATTGGAGGAGAGCAGAGGAGGGCCATGTACCTTATGTTCGCTCTTAACTGAAGAAGAGCAGATGAAGCTACAGTACCTTATGGTCGCTCTTCATTGTAGGAGAGCAGAGGAGGGCCGTGTACCTTATTATGCTCACTAAGTGAAGGAGAGCAGAGGAGGGCCATGTACCTTATGTTCGCCCTGAATTGAAGGACAGCAGAGGAAGGCCGTGTACCTTACATATGTTCGCCCTTAATTGACGTAGAGGAGAGGAGGGCCATGTACCTTACGTTCGCCCTTAATTGAAGGAGAGCAGAGGAAGGTCCTGTACCTTATGTTCGCCCTTTATTTGAAGAGGAGCAGAGGAGGGCCGCGTACCTTATGTTCGCCCTTAATCGAAGAAGAGCAGAGGAAGCTACTGTACCTTATGTTCGCCCTTTGGTGAATGAGAGCGGAGGAGGGCAGTGTTCCTTATGTTCGCCCTTAATTGGAGGAGAGCAGAGGAGGGCCATGTACCTTATGTTCGCCCTGAATTGATGGAGAGCACGAATATACCGTGTGTTCGCCGTGTCTGGAGAACCACTGAGGAAACATAGTTCGCCCATATCTATGTACTTGCCCAGGCGGCTTCCCACTTGAACAGTTACCGCAGGCTTCTCTGTACCTTAGGCTCACCCTTAATTGAACGCTACGGTGATGTGCCATGTACCTTATGTTCGCCCTTAATCGAAGAATACAGCGAACGGGCCCATAGTGCCAGCCAATGCGTATTATGCCGTTTGCACGTTGTCTTTTGCACAAGCGTGGTTGGTGGCTAGCTCCTTCGCCTGTTGCTTTGGTGCTACCCTGAGTCTAGCTGCCATGGTCGATGACCGAGCTGTGGTCCGCTATCTGACGCGCTGTCGTGGTTTGCCTGCGCTGGCATGCAAGAGGGCTCCGAACTGCGTTGGATGCAGAAGCTGTGGCCAATTCTTGGAGAGCATCGTTACAGCAACCGCTCTCCACTTCGATGATGAGGATCCGCCTTGGCAGGTTATCCATGACCTCCTGATGCAAGACTTCCAGCTGTGGACGGCTGTGTGCGAACGCGGCCAAAAGCGTCACCGCTGGAGGCAATTCCTCCTTGGCGTCATTGGCCCGCTCCCACCGCCTCATCCTGGGAAAGAGGTCATCGAAAAGATCCACAAAGCTAGGATGGCTATGACCATGAGATTGAATGTCCGGAAGCGCGTGCGCCGGTCGCCAGGGGAAGCTCTCGACTTGAGCGCTCATCTGCCATTCACTGCACAGTCGCGAGCTGTTCCGGGATGACGAGGATAGCTGACCCGTCGGCTGCTTCGCTCGCAACAAATCATGTTTTGTGCTTTTTGCCGGGTGCCTTGTCACTGTTCTTCATCTTGCCATGGGCTCTGCGCTGAGATCCGTCAAGCCTAATTCCCCTGAGGCCAAGTTGGGCCTCTCGAAGCTTGAAGAAAAAGTAAAAAGCCTACCTATGAACGGGCGAGCAACCGTAAGCACGAAGTCGGACACGGCCCAAAGTCCTAAAATTTAAAAACCAATGCCACAACACCAACGAACATAGCCGAATCGTTTATATGCCATACGAAAAAATTGCGTAAAAGAACCAAGTAGGTTTCTGCCAAAGAGGTTCCGCGGGCATCGTCCTGCTGCTAGACCCGATCAGGGGACCCGATCGATTTCAAGTTTACAAGCGACCCCATCGAAGTTTGTTCGGTTGAAGCGGGGAACCCGGTCAATTCCGGGCTTGCTCCTGAACCGGTATGTCCAGAGGTGGCAGCTAGCGGAAAGGCGAACACCGAGTTTGAAACCTGCCCATCTCGCAGTGACTTCGGCGCATCCGCCCAATGTTGAACCGCGAATTTGCGCTGCGGGGTCGACCCCTCTAAAGTTTTCAAAGCAGTGTTTCGGCGATGAATTTGCCTGGGCGCCAAGCTGCGCTGGCGGACCCTAAACCCTAAACCCTAAACCCTAAACCCTAAACCCTCAAGACCAGGATAAATAGAAATTGTTTGATTTGACGTGCGTGGCCCCATCAATTTTGCTGTGCTTTCAACGTTTCACGAACAGAATGCAAGCACAGAAACGAAAGTTGAAGAAACAAAGGTGTTTCCGCAGTGCTTCGACTGGGATTGTGCTTCCGGGAATCTGTCTCCGCGTTCGTGTGTCCGGTGCCACTTTATGCTTCCCCTAGGCACCAGAATGGCAAAAACAAGGGCTTTTGGCCGGTTTTGCTGATTTTGGGACATCGCCAAATTTTGATGCAATTTGGGCTTTCCCAAGGCTGCCAAAATAGCAAAACAAGGGCTTTTTGGCATATGTTGCGGATTTGGGAATTCGCCAAATAGCCAATTTTCGTGATTTTGAGCCAATTTGAGCTTTTCGAAGGGCTGCCAAAATAGTCAAAATAAGGGCTTTTTGGCCTTTTTTGCGGATTTGGAAAATCGCCAAATAGCCAATTTTCGTGATTTTGAGCCAATTTGGGCTTTCCCAAGGACCAAAATAGCAAAAATAAGGGCTTTTTGGCCTATTTTGCGGATTTGGGAAATCGCCAAATGGCAAATATTCGTGATTTTGAGCCAATTTGGGCTTTCCGAAGGGCTGCCAAAATGGCCAACATAAGGGCTTTTTTGCATGTTTTGCGGATTTTGGGAAATCGCCAAATGGCCAATTTTCGTGATTTTGAGCCAATTTGGGCTTTCCGAAGGGCTGCCAAAATAGCTAAAATAAGGGCTTTTTGGCACATTTTGCGGATTCTGGGAAATCGCCAAATAGCCAATTTTCGTGATTTTGAGCCAAATTGGGCTTTCTCAAGGGCTGGCAAAATGGCAAAAACAAGGGCTTTTGGGCTTATCTTGCGGATTTGGGAAATCGTGATTTTGATCCAATTTGGTCGAATTTTCGTGATTTTGATCAACTTTGGGCTCTCCCAAGGGCTGCCAAAACAGCCAAAACAAGGGCTTAAAGCAAAAGGCAAAACCCGCCCAAAACCCGGTCAAAACTCCGGACCTGAACCCTAAACAATTTCTATAAACCCTAAACCCTAAACCCTAAACCCTAAACCCTCAAGACCAGGATAAATAGAAATTGTTTGATTTGACGTGCGTGGCCCCATCAATTTTGCTGTGCTTTCAACGTTTCACGAACAGAATGCAAGCACAGAAACGAAAGTTGAAGAAACAAAGGTGTTTCCGCAGTGCTTCGACTGGGATTGTGCTTCCGGGAATCTGTCTCCGCGTTCGTGTGTCCGGTGCCACTTTATGCTTCCCCTAGGCACCAGAATGGCAAAAACAAGGGCTTTTGGCCGGTTTTGCTGATTTTGGGACATCGCCAAATTTTGATGCAATTTGGGCTTTCCCAAGGCTGCCAAAATAGCAAAACAAGGGCTTTTTGGCATATGTTGCGGATTTGGGAATTCGCCAAATAGCCAATTTTCGTGATTTTGAGCCAATTTGAGCTTTTCGAAGGGCTGCCAAAATAGTCAAAATAAGGGCTTTTTGGCCTTTTTTGCGGATTTGGAAAATCGCCAAATAGCCAATTTTCGTGATTTTGAGCCAATTTGGGTTTTCCCAAGGACCAAAATAGCAAAAATAAGGGCTTTTTGGCCTATTTTGCGGATTTGGGAAATCGCCAAATGGCAAATATTCGTGATTTTGAGCCAATTTGGGCTTTCCGAAGGGCTGCCAAAATGGCCAACATAAGGGCTTTTTTGCATGTTTTGCGGATTTTGGGAAATCGCCAAATAGCCAATTTTCGTGATTTTGAGCCAATTTGGGCTTTCCGAAGGGCTGCCAAAATAGCTAAAATAAGGGCTTTTTGGCACATTTTGCGGATTCTGGGAAATCGCCAAATAGCCAATTTTCGTGATTTTGAGCCAAATTGGGCTTTCTCAAGGGCTGGCAAAATGGCAAAAACAAGGGCTTTTGGGCTTATCTTGCGGATTTGGGAAATCGTGATTTTGATCCAATTTGGTCGAATTTTCGTGATTTTGATCAACTTTGGGCTCTCCCAAGGGCTGCCAAAACAGCCAAAACAAGGGCTTAAAGCAAAAGGCAAAACCCGCCCAAAACCCGGTCAAAACTCCGGACCTGAACCCTAAACAATTTCTATAAACCCTAAACCCTAAACCCTAAACCCTAAACCCTCAAGAACAGGATAAATAGAAATTGTTTGGTTTAACGTGCATGGCCCCATCAATTTTGCTGTGCTTTCAACGTTTCACGAACAGAATGCAAGCACAGAAACGAAAGTTGAAGAAACAAAGGTGTGTCTGCAGTGCTTCGACTGGGATTGTGCTTCCGGGAATCTGTCTCCGCGTTCGTGTGTCCGGGGCCAATATATGCTTCCCCTAGGGCACCAAAATGGCAAAAATAAAGTTTTTTTTTTGCCAATTTTGCGGATTTGGGAAATCGCCAAATAGCAAATTTTCGTGATTTTGAGCCAATTTGGGCTTTCCCAAGGGCTGCCGGCTAAACCCTCAAGCAAATGATAAATAGAAGGTGTGTGTTGGACGGCAGAACCCGAAGCAGTCCCCATGAAAGCCCGAAGCAGTCCCCGCGAGCGCCCGAAACAGTTCCACAAAAGCCCGAAGCAGTCCTCGCGGAGACAGTCCCCGCGAGAGCCCGAAACAGTCGCCACGAGAGCGCGAAACAGCGCGAAACAGTCCCCGCCAGAGCCCGAAACAGCCTCCACAAGAGCCCGAAACAGTCCCCTCGAGAGTCGAAACAAGCCCCACCAGAGCCCGAAACATTCCCCAGCAGAGCCCGAAACAGTCCCCACGAAAGCCCGAAATAGTCCCCAGAAAAGCTTGGAACACTGCCCAGAAATCCCGAAACAATTCCCACAAGAACCCGAAACAGTCCCCGCCAGAGCCCGAAACAGTCCCCGCGAGAGCCTTCAAATTGTCACAGCATGACAATCTGGGGGGGTGGGGGGGCCCAGATTGTCACGGCGTGACAATCTGGGCGGCCCCGACCGCACGAAGAGTGTGACGCGGGCGGGGTTCGGAGGGGCTTCAAATTGTCACAGCATGACAATCTGGGGGGGGTGGGGGGGCCCAGATTGTCACGGCGTGACAATCTGGGCGGCCCCGACCGCACGAAGAGTGTGACGCGGGCGGGGTTCGGAGGGGCTTCAAATTGTCACAGCATGACAATTTGGGGGGGTGGGGGGGCCCAGATTGTCATGGCGTGACAATCTGGGCGGCCGCGACCGCACGAAGAGTGTGACGCAGGTGGGGGCCGAAGGGGCCTCAAATTGTCACGGCGTGACAATCTGGATTGTCACGGTGTGACAATCTGGGGGAGGAAGGGGGCGGAGATTGTCACGACATGACAATCTCTCCCCCGCCATCGCCCCCAGATTGTCACCAGGTGACAATCTGGCCCCCAAAATTGTCATGACGTGACAATCTCCCTCCCTGCCCCCCCCCCTCAGATTGTCACGGCATGACAATCTAAATTGTCATCCCGCGACAATCTTTTGGGAGGCAGGGCGTGAGAATCGGGGCGGCCCGGATACACACAGTGCGCTTTTAGGGTTCGCATTTGCCCCCGAAAATGGCGGGGTAATGGCATCCTTGTGGAAGGAGGGTGGCCCAACCGTAGCATGGCTGCGGCGAACCATTCTTCCGAACCGGCCTCCACATACCTAAAAAGGGCCGAGGATGTCTTCCCGAGCACTTCCGAAAGGCTGCGGCCACACTTTCGGGGTGCGTGCCACGGACGCGCTTTGCGCGAGGATTCGTTCCTCAGTGCCACGGGCCGGGATCTTCCGTCCAACCTGTTAAAGGGAACGCGTGTACTCGCATGGCGAGTGCACGTTATTACCGGGCTGTCGACTCCTCCGAAGTCGGCGAACCCAGCACAGGTGAAGCCTCTCTGCCATTCTTATCCGGCACGGGCTACGGAAGTAGGAGCGTGTAATGAGGGACACTCTCTGACAAGGCATCCTAAAACAAGGCTGTCCCGGATTCACCATGAACCATCCATCCGGGGGGTGCCTTCAAGGATCTTCACACTCCCCATGATCAACATGTTCGCTCTCTCAACATGTGCTCGCCAAGGTACAGCTCTGGTCGCAACTCGGCTGCAATCCAACATGTCCACGCGAAGGAAACAGGCCCCGTGGAGCCCGAAACAGTCCCGACGAGAGCGCGAAGCAGTACCCGCCAGAGCCCGAAGCAATCCCCGCCACAGCCCGAAACAGTCCCCGCCAGAGCCCGAAACAGTCCCCGCGAGAGCCCGAAACAGTCCAAAAGGACAAGCGCGATTAAATGTACACAATCCTGGATTTAGAGCTGCTTGTCTTTTTCCGAAAAGGACAAACGCGACTCCGGCCCCCAGGACGCGAGGAGTGTGACGCACGCGGGGGCCGGAGGGGCCCCAAATTGTAACGGCGTCGCGTTCTGGGCGGCTCAGATTGTCATGGCGTCGCGTTTTGAGGGGGCCCCGGAGCACGAGGAGTGTGACGCACGGGGGGCCGGACGGACGGTGCCGGAGGTTTTAGAGCGGCTTGTCCTTTTTGCGAAAAGGACAAGCGCGACTAAATGCACAAGCTCCTGGATTTAGAGCTGCTTGGCCTTTTCGGAAAAGGACAAGCGCGATTAAATCTACACCATCCTGGATTCAGAGCTGCTTGTCCTTTTCCGAAAAGGACAAACGCGATTCCGGCCCCCAGGACGCAAGGAGTGTGACGCACGCGGGGGCCGGAGGGGCCCCAAATTGTCACGGCGTCGCGTTCTGGGCCGCTCAGATTGTCATGGTGTCGCGTTTTGGGGGGGCGGTGCCGGAGGTTTTAGAGCTGCTTGTCCTTTTCCGAAAAGGACAAATGCGACTAAATGCACAAAATCCTGGATTTAGAGCTGCTTGTCCTTTTCCGAAAAGGACAAGCGCGACTCCGGCCCCCAGGACGCGAGGAGTGTGACGCACACGGGGGCCGGAGGGGCTCCAAATTGTCACGGCGTCGCGTTCTGGGCGGCTCAGATTGTCATGGCGTCGCGTGTTGGGAGGACGGTGCCGGAGGTTTTAGAGCTGCTTGTCCTTTTCCGAAAAGGACAAGCGCGACTAAATGCACAAAATCCTGGATTTAGAGCTGCTTGTCCTTTTCCGAAAAGGACAAGCGCGACTAAATGCACAAAATCCTGGATTTAGAGCTGCTTGTCCTTTTCCGAAAAGGACAAGCGCGACTAAATGTACACACGGGCCGGCCCTCCAGATTGTCACGCCAGTCTGTTTTGTCCTTTTCCCAATTTGTGAACCCCGACAAAAATGACAATCTGGGGGCCGGCCCGTGTGTGCATTTAGAGCTGCTTGTCCTTTTCCGAAAAGGACAAGCGCGACTAAATTTACAAAATCCTGGATTTAGAGCTGCTTGTCCTTTTCCGAAAAGGACAAGCGCGACTAAATGTAGAAAACCGGAAGGCTAAGAGCAGCCACACGAAAAGAAAGGGGGGGACCTCGAGATTCGCGGCCGGCCTTATCTAAAAGGCACATTTTATGAACAGAATTTGTCATTTGAAAATCACCAGCAATTGTCCAAAATTCCGGAGGCAAGAAATAGAAAATCTCGAATTTAGAGCTGGTTGTCCTTTTCCGAAAAGGACAAGCGCGACTAAATGCACAAAATCCTGGATTTAGAGCTGCTTGTCCTTTTCCGAAAAGGACAAGCGCGACTAAATGTACACACGCCGGCCCTCCAGATTGTCACGCGAGTCTGTCTTGTCCTTTTCCCAATTTGTGAACGCCGACAAAAGTGACAATCTGGGCCCCCCGGCCCCCCCCGTACACACAGTGCGTTTCTGGACGCTCCGCTCGCCCCCTAAGGGGGCATCCTTTCTGTCCTTGTGGAAGCTAGTACTGGCGTTGAACTACAGCGACTGCTGTACGCGCCAATTGACTAGCGAAGCGGCCTCCACATACCTAGAAAGGCCGAGGATGCTTTCCCGAGCATTTCCGAAAGGCTGCGGCCATACTTTCGGGGTGCGTGCCACGGCCGCGCTTTGCGCGAGGATTCGTTCCTCAGTGCCACGGGCCGGGATCTTCCGTCCAACCTGTTAAAGGGAACGCGTGTACTCGCCTGGCGAGTGCGCGTTACTACCGGGCTGTCGACTCCTCCGAAGTCGGCGAACCCAGCACAGGTGAAGCCTCTCTGCCATTCTTATCCGGCACGGGCTACGGAAGGAGGAGCGTGTACTGAGGGACACTCTCTGACAAGGCATTCTGAAACAAGGCTATCCCGGATTCACCATGAATCATCCATCCGGGGGGTGCCTTCAAGGATCTTCACACTCCCCATGATCAACATATACGTTAACTCAACATGTGCCCGCCAAGGTATTGCTCTGGTCGCAACTCGGCTGCAAACAAGCATGTCCACGGCTAGAGTGTGCTTGCGTCATGCTTGCGTGATGCTTGCATCGATTTCTTTGCCGAAGCCAAGGTACAATCAGCGCCGTCAGATGAGGCGAGAGCCGCCTGGCCTTTCAAGGAGTTTTAAGGGTTGGGAATGAGAATTTGCTTGCAGAGTTGTTTCGCTTACTGGTGCGTTTGGAAGGAAAACCTCTGGCAGAATTACTTCGCTTCTTGGGGCTTTAGGAATGAAGATCTCTTGCAGAATTGTTTCGCTTATTGGGGCGTTAGGAAGGCAAACCTCTTGCAGAATTGTCTCGCTTATTGGGGCGTTAGAAGGAAACCTCTCGCGGCCACGAGAGCCCGAAACAGTCCCCACGGAGCCCGAAACAGTCCCCGCGAGAGGCCAAAACAGTCCCCAGGAGAGACCCGAAACAATCCCCGCGGGAGCCCGAAACAACCCCCGGGAGAGCCCGAAACAGTCCCCACGAGAGCCCGCCAGAGCCCGAAACAGTCCCCACGAGAGCCTGAAACAGTCCCTGCGGGATCCCGAAACAATTCCCACCAGAGGTCCAGCGAGAGCCCGAAACAGTCGTCGGACGAGGCGAAAGCCGCTTCCAGACTGCATCTAGACGCAAAACTTGCAGCCGCAGCAGCAGAAGCGGAAAAAAGCCAAAGGCATTTGCTATTTGCACGACAGAGACCATGCATCAGCAGTTCAGTGTGTCACAGCTCTAGAAGCAGGCGTTCCACAACCGCTGCATGTTTGCCTGCGCTCAGTTTCCTTCCAGCCTAATGATTGAATTTTTGTTTCATGGCAGACGTTGAGGCTCAACTTTCGTTGCACAGATCTAGAGCTTTAGCTTCGCATTTCGCGACCATGGCGCCCTGTCAGCGTTGCGGAGTGGGCACGCGCAGTGGCCGAGGACAGGGCTGGTGCAGCGACCCGCAATGCCGGCGAGCGGAGGCGGAGGAGCGCCAAGCTGCGAAGAAGGCCTTGCAGCAAGAGCGGGCTGCCCAGGGAGCCGGCAGGCGTGGACCCGTTCCCCTGCAAGGGAGCTATCGTGACCACCGGCGGGAGCTTCAATCTGAACGAGCAAATGAAGGTGTCGGCAAGCGTGGGCCCAAGCCGGAGGAGGGCAGTCGTCGAACCCAGCGACCGCAGCTACAGGCAGAACGGGCAGAGGAGGGGGTGGGGAGCCGCGGTCCGAAACCTATGGCGACCGACATCCAGCAGCAGGGCTACCCTTTCCCTGACGAAGAAAGCCTCACTCCCGAAGAAGCGATGGCCCACTACCTCGCCTTCACCCGCAGCTGGGGCAGATTCGGGCTCTCCAGAGCGTGCGAGATGTGCGGGACCTTGACGACAGCCAGATATTACAAACAATCGAAGGCGACGGGCAAAATGATGTGCAAGACGTGCCGAGAGAATGCCACCAAGATCATCTTGCCAGACCTGCCGCCCATCCCAGAAGCGCTCCAAAACCTTCAGCCCATCGAGCAGCACCTGATCGCCATGGCGAGGATCAGCCAAGTCTTGCTCGACAAGCTCCCGGCCGGCGGCCCAAGCGCGCAGTGGGGCCGCATGTACGCAGTCTTGATGGAAGACCCGCTCATTTGCGACGTCTTGGCGGGCGCCACGCTCCAGGACGATGGCACGGTCTTGGTGGAAGGAGTACAAGGACTGATGGCCTCGCCGGCACGTCTGGACTGCCTGCACGAAGCTTTGGCCGAGCTCAAAACCAATCACCGCCTGTACCAGGCGAACCCCGCAGTGGACGAAATCCTGGCGAGAATGGCAGCCATTCTAGCCAACAGCTCGCCGACCTCTTCAGAGGCCTCGCAGGAAGAGTCCGGCACATTGACCGAAGAAGAACAGCAGATAGCAGAGGCAGCCCCAGAAGTCTCGGCGCCCGAAGGAAAGCAGGGAGACCTAGAGATGACTTACTTGGTTCCCAAGCATTTCAAGGCCCCCAACCCTGAAGCTGCGGCGCTGCAGAAAGTTCGCGGCATGTCGGCATTGGGCGAGGACATGGACGTGAAGTTCTTCCCACACCTCTTCCCGACGGGCGCGGGCGGGTGGCGAGACGAGTACGGCAGTTTTTCACAGTATGCCCGCAAGCGTCTTCTGGGCTTGGACCCGCGGTTCGAGTCGTCCCCGGCCTACATCATGTGGCTCCTCGAAATGCACATGAAGAAGCGACTAACGGGCAACATCAACGTGCGGATCGGTGGTCAGCAAGCTTCACATGGGAAGACGAAGTACCAAGAAGGCAGAAGTCAGATCTTCACCGCCCTCAGGGACATCCCCGGCACTCATCCCTATGTCTACGCAAAGAAGCAAGTTGCAATGAATATGTACGAGCAGCTGGGCACGCCCAATTTCTTCATGACCCTTTCCTGCAACGCTCGTCAACCCGACATACTGATCGCGGTCATTTCGGCCAGACTGCTACAGCTGCATCCCTGTCGTCCACCCGAAGAGTTGGAACGCCAAGCGGCCCAAATCCTGTTCCAGTACCAGAATGACGAGAAATTCACCTGGGATGGATTGTCCCCGAATCAACTCTGCAATCAGCACCCAGCCATTGTGGCGCGGCAGTTCATGCACCAGCTGACGCAGTTGATGTGGTGGTTGTCTCCTCAGCGTGACGGAGAGAGCCACTTGAACAAGGAGACTGACCCGCAAGATGAGCCGCAACACCAGGCCTGTGGAGAGGACGACGAAGACTTCGTCCAGGCGCCCGCCACGGACAGTGCAGGCCGGCACCGCGGAGTGCGCAAGGAACGTCCGCCTTTCAAAGTCCTGGACTACATCATCCGGATTGAATGGCAAAAGAGGGGTTACCCACACGCCCACATTCTGCTCTGGGTGGTGGAGTGGGCGAAATCAAAGCGACCGCCCGGCGGCAAAGACGAAAAGAAGACCAGGGACTTTCCCAAAGACGAAGGGGAACAGAAAGACAAGGAGAAGGCGGCCGCAGAGCAAGTCCCAGATTGGTCAGACGAGGAGGCCATGGAGAAATTCGTCCCCAAGTGCGCCGAGGACTGGAGCGACAAATACATCTGCACCAAGTCCCCATATACCTGGAGGCAATCTACCAAAGTTTCGCGTCGTGATCAGGAGCTGAATGCGCAGCTGTCCAGTCTGGTGGTGCACCATCACACCGAGTACTGCGGCATCAAAACGCACGGTGTATGTCGCTTCGGCTTTCCCCATGGAAAAGAACAGCGGACGAGACGACGGACTTCTCAGGAGAAGTATGCCAACAGCCGCTTCAAGAGTAGCTTAGCAACCAGACGCACGGAGTTCGACACCATGATGGGCCAGTACAACGTCAAGATTCTCCGCCGGTGGCGCGCCAGCATGGACCTTCAGGTAATCTGCGAGCTCACCAGCGCCAGCCGCTACATTCTCGGGTACGCCATGAAGTCGGAGCAGGATAAGGAGGCCCAGCGCCGGGTAGAGAGCATCGTCATCAACCTCACCTCCGGCAACAATCGGGAAGCCGGCATGGGCCATCAGCAGGTGTACAAGGCGGCGCATGCGGCACTGCAGGGGAGAACCACATCGACTTTCGAAGCCTGCCACCTGCTGCTGGGCTTCCCCATCGTCGAGTTTTCCAGGGACAACCAATACATCCAGGTAGGACCTCCCGAAACTTGGACCTTGTCCGTCCCCAAGCAGGAGGAAGGGATGGCCCTTCAGAGGCCCGACAGCTACCGCAGCAACAAGCTGTACAAAGGTGGCTACATGCCCATAGCCCAGCAAAGGTACCGCCAGATGCAGTTGGCTTTCGGCGAGCAAGAGGTGGACATCCCTGTGGAAGGCGGAGGGCTCGTGAGTTGTCGGTTTGCAGACATGGTCTTTCTGGACTTCTGCGCCGCCTTCAAATTCATCGGCGTGGAGTTTCCGCAGCCCCGGAAGCGACCTGCAATCGTTGCCTACCGCAGCTTCAGCCCGGACCTGGAGCCCGAGGAATTCTACTTTTCCAGGCTGCTCCTGTATTCTGTCTGGAGGGAGCCGGGCGATTGGCTGCAGGAGGAAGACGCCGGGAGCCATGCCGCAGCTTTCCGACGCCTCGCCAACGACGTGGAAGGCCACCCCGACTTCCTCAAATCCAAGTGCTTCCCCCAAATGGACGGGACCCTGGAAGCGGCCCGGAAGCTGCAGGCTGTGCAGGCCACCATGTACATGAAGGCGAAGATACATCCGGCGCACTTGCGAGATGGATGGGCCAACAGCAAGGTGGCGCAAGACAATTACGAGGATTCCTTGAAGGTTCTCGAGGCATTGAAGGAGCGGTACGGCGACGAGATCGATTTTACGGCCCCAGATCATGTGCCAACCGGGGCGGACGCCGATGCCTTCGCTCCCGTGGAAGAGGGGGAGGAGTCCTTCGAGAAGCTCACCGTGGAGAACCCGAGCCCCGACACCAAGCACCAGCGGCACGCAATGGAATACATCATCCAGGAAGTACTGAACCGCCCCAACACCAAGGACGGCAGCAACCCGGCGCGATTGCACATGTTGCTCCACGGTCAGGGTGGCTGTGGCAAGTCGGTCGTGATCCGTGCTGCAGCGCACATGCTCAGGCAAGGGGGCGTGGGAGTGGTTATTGCGGCACCCACAGGCGTGGCGGCTTGGAATATCAACGGAGTGACTCTCCACAGCTGTTGCTTGCTTCCCGTCGTCAACAAGAGTTATGGAAAGCCCGGGGACGTGCCTCCACCGAGCGGCCCGCTGCTAGCGACACTGCGAAGCATCTGGAGGCTCGTCTCCGCATTGTTCGTGGACGAAATGAGTTTCATCTCCTCCTTCATGCTCGAACGATTGGATCAGCATCTTCGCCTGGCGCGGGACATGCCGCATCTTCCGTTCGGGGGTGTGCACATCGTGTTCGCAGGGGACCTCTATCAGCTGCCTCCGCCTGGTGGTCATCCTCTTTTCAAGAGCCAGCTATGGCTGCTTTTCCGGCTCTGCGAACTTCGTGGGAACCAGCGCGCAGCGAAGGACCCCAAGTGGGCAGCTCTTCTGGCCCGAGTTCGTGTCGGCAAGTGCACAGAGGAGGACCTCAAAGAACTACGGGACATGGTGGTGAAGCCGAACAGCAGCAAACAGCCCGCCCCCAAGGCCGTGCATCTGTATGCCACACGCCGGGCCGTGGCAGAAAGCAATCGCACGTACCTCGAGGAGCACATCAGCAGAACCAACGCTCGTCTCTACGAAAGCCCTGCCTTGGACGTGAACGTCAGAACCGGAGCCCCTTTGTCACCGGAAGTGGTCTGGGCCGATCCCGAGAACACCGGCGGCTTGGAGGCTTTGTTTCGAGTCGCCGTGGGCGTCCGAGTCATGCTGCGCCACAACATCGATGTTCAGGATGGCCTCGTCAACGGCGCCTGCGGATTCGTAGAACAGATCGACGCGGATGAAGAGACCGGGGAGATCGAGGTTGTCTGGGTCGCCTTTGAAAAGAATGCCGGGACCAAGTGGCGCGCCGAGCACGAGACCGACTTCGTCGCGATCTCTCGTCGATCGGCCACCTACTTGGACATGGATGGCCACAAAGCTTCGAGGCTGCAATTCCCCATCGTCCTCGCGAAGGCCACGACCATCCACAAAAGCCAGGCGGCCACCCTCCACGACGGCGCCCACGCCCGCCTGGATGCGACATGCAGCCAGGAAGGCCAAGCCTACGTGGCTCTGAGCCGCTGTCCCTCGCAGGCTCTGTGCAGTTTGGAGTTCTTCAATCCGAAGTCCCTGCGATTCAATGCGAACGCAGAATGGGCACTGACGAAACTCAAAGCCCAGCAGGCCGGGCAAGACGGGTCGGAGCTCTGGAAGACACTCTTCCGACCGCAGGAGAGCAAGGACTTCTACGAGACACGGCTGGCCGAGATGGGTGCTCCAGAGTGGTCGCGGCTTAACGGGGAACAGGATGGGGCGGAGGAGGTCGAGCGGATGTGGTGCTGTCCGCAATGCGGCGAGAAGACTCCCGACACCCAAAGTGCTATCAAAGCACACAAAAGAAAGTGCCCTGCAAAGCCCGCACCCAAAGCTACGGGCAAAGGCAAAGCCAAAGCCAAGGCGAAAGCCCACGCCAGTCTGCAAGCCAAGGCCAAGGCAGCAACCGCCCCCAAATGCAGACCCCTTCTTGGCAACACCGTTCTGGGAAAGCGTCCTGCAGAAGAAGCAGCAAACGGCTCGCCCCCTCCCAAGTTGCCCAAGCCAAACACCTCAGAACAGGGCGTGTTGCCCAGCCGCCAGCCACACCAGCCTGCAGCAGCCTTTTCGGAACCGCACTACTTCGAACGGCAAGTGGAGCTTCGATGCGGAATCCACGCAATCAACAATGCTCTGGGTTTCCGATTGGTCGGCCCGGAAGATATGACCCATGCAGCCGACGCATTCCTGTTCGAGAACCGGGAGTTGGCCGACAACATGCAGGACCACGTGGCTCCTGCCGGAGATTATTCGGTTGAAGTGATGGGCATGGTCCTCCGCACCAAGGCCATGCAAGACTTCGGGCGGCTACGCTGGCAGTTGGCGGACCGCCGCGCCATGGCGATCAGAGACCTGCATGGCTGCGTGGGTGCTGTTGTGAACCTGGATGGTCGCCACTGGGTGGCCGTAAGATCCGTCGAGGAGAAGTTCCTTTACCTGGACTCCCTGGAGGCGCACCCTCGGCCCCTCACGTCTGAGCAGCTAGAAGCGATCCTCTTGTCTCACCCTACTTATGCTGTGAACGTGATTTGACGGAGCTTGCCAGCACAGATGAGCCCGGGACAGCGCAGCTCACAGAAGTAGGGCAGTGACAAAGTCGTCTTTGCGATTTTTGGCAGACAAAATGGGAGTGTCCGCCCTACATGCCTTTGCTCCACAGAAATGCTTCAGCAGCATGGTCGCGGGTTCATGCCGCAGACGCGCACAAAGCTTTGCATGCCTTGACATTCGCACCGCTCCTTCAGGCATTTTGGAGAGTCTTGTTGGACGGATTGTGTTTCCGAAGTGGTGTTTCCTGATCGTGTTAATCGTGTTTCGGCCTACTTTGCAGGTTGGTGAACCCCCAAATGGCTTCGGGCTCAAGCATGCTAGAAGTACAGTTTTTCAGGCGGGCCATGTTCTTTGCAGACTGCAGCGGCAGTCTTCGCGATGGCGATGGAGGCACAGCTGCAATCAAACAAGCCGGCTATAGCAAACTTTAAAGACTGCACTGGCAGGTCCTTGCGATGGGGACGGGGGCACAACTGCAATCAAAGAAGCGGAGTGGAGCGATATGTACAGCCGAGCAAAAGCAAAAGGTAAAACTCACCCGAACCCGACAAAATCGAAACGCAAAGAACCAAGTTTCAAGTGGCAAATACTTTGGAAGGGCAAAGCAAAAAAATCGAAAAGCAAAAAGCGAAACCCGATCAAATACAGCGAAACCACAGCCGCTCAAAAAGACCCGAGAGCGAGCCGCTCAAAAAGACACACCAAAGCAACTACCCAGCAAAAGCAAAAAACTACCAAGCAAAAGCAAAAGGCAAAACCCGCCCAAAACCCGGTCAAAACTCCGGACCTGAACCCTAAACAATTTCTATAAACCCTAAACCCTAAACCCTAAACCCTAAACCCTAAACCCAGAGCCACGGTTTAGGGTTTAGGGTTTAGGGTTCAGCAGCTCCGGGTCGAGCAGTTTTAAAGTAGTGTTGTGTCTATGGTTTAAGAATAACACCCACCCACCCTCAGAATCCCATAACATTAAGAAAATAGAGGGTTTTTTTTCATCCTTCGAAGCACCTATCTACAACTTAGCTTCACACACCTCTATGACTATGATGTTATAGTCAAACCCTAGGCCCTAAACTCAACTACTGCTTGGTTGAAGGCCAGCACGAGAATGTTGTTGTTCGGTCTCCGTCGACATTCTCTTCAGACGCTTCCAGTTGCTGTTGTATGGAAATACAAAGTTTCACTTCTTTCACAGCTTGAAACCTTAAACCCTGAACCCTTAAACCCTAAACCCTTAAACTCTGAACGCTTAAACCCTGAACTTTGAAACCTCGAGAATTGGGCCTATCCCACGAATTCCATTAAGCTTGGTCTGGAAGTTTGGGCCTATCCCACGAATTCCATTAAAGTTGGTCTGGAATTGGGCCTGTCCCACGAATTGGTTTGGGCCTATTCCACGAATTCGTGGGACAAGGCCCAAACTTCCGGACCAACCTTCATGGAATTCGTGGGATAAGGCCCAATTCCAGACCAACCTTAATGGAATTTGTGGGATAAGGCCCAATTTCAGACCAACCTTAATGGTTTTCGTGGGATAAGGCCCAAACTTCCGGACCAACCTTAATGGATTTCGTGGGATAAGGCCCAATTTCAGACCAACCTTAATGGAATTCGTGGGATAAGGCCCAAACTGCGGACCAACCTTAATGGAATTCGTGAGATAAGGCCCAATTCCAGACCAACCTTAATGGAATTCGTGGGATAAGGCCCAAACTCCGGACCAACCATAATGATTCGTGGGATAAGGCCCAAACTCCGGACCAACCTTAATGGATTTCGTGGGATAAGGCCCAAGTCTTGACCAACCTTAATGGATTTCGTGGGATAAGGCCCAATTTCAGACCAACCTTAATGGATTTCGTCGGATAAGGCCCAAGTCTTGACCAACCTTAATGGTTTTTCGTGGATCAGGCCCAAGCTCCGGACCACACCTTAAATGGATTTGCGTGGGATAAGGCCCAAGTCTTGACCAGCCTTAATGGAATTCGTGGGATAAGGCACAAACTCCGGACTTGGGCCTTATCCCACGAATTCCATTAAGGTTGGTCCGTAGTTTGTGCCTTATCCCACGAATTCCATTAAGGTTGGTCTGAAATTGGGCCTTATCCCACGAAATCCATTAAGGTTGGTCAAGACTTGGGCCTTATCCCACGAAATCCATTAAGGTTGGTCCGGAAGCCCGGGCCTTATCCCACGAAAACCATTAAGGTTTAAATTACTATATGATAAAGAAATTTAGGGTTTAGGGTTTAGGGTTTAGGGTTTAGGTTCGCCGCGGCATTTTTTTGAGACTGCGCTAAAGGCGCCCTAAGCCGATCTCCCGCGAAGCAGCAGCCTGCACCCTTTCGTAAGGGGGCTGCTTCTTAAGCCCTAAACTCCTTGTCTGCTCCGCGATTGCTCTCTGTTGGTGCGGGCTAGACTAAATTTAGTCTTTTTTAATGTTAAGGGTTTGCTGGGGTTTGGTAAAAAAGCCCGTTTCTGACAATCGTGTTTTTCGGCACTTTTTCCGGGTTGGGGATCGAAACCTTTGAACTTTTCATTTTCATGAAATTCTTTTCGAATCGTAAATATTCACCACCGTGATCCTGGGGGGCGCTGCCCCCCAGACCCCCCGCCAGGACTCCTCGCCCTGGACCCCGCCAGCACTCGCTTTGCTGGACCGCGCCAGGGGGACACCCCCTAGAACCCCCGAAAAGAGTTTTCTTTGGGGGGCTGGTCCTTAGGTCCTAAAGTTTGGCGTGTGCCCTGCGATTGTGCTCTGTTTGTTCGGGTTAAGTTAGGTTTAGAGCCCTGTGAGTGTAAAAGGATTGCCGGGTCTTGGTGGTTCTTGTGGTTTCACTGCTTTGAGGGGGCCGTTGCTTAAGCCTTAACAGTTGTCGTCTGCTCCGCTATTGCTCTCTGTTGGTTCGGGCTAGACTAAATTGAGGCTTTGTTAGTGTTGAGGGATTGCCGGGGTTTGGGGTGCTTGTGGTTTCACTGCTTTTAGTGGGCCGTTGCATAAGCCTTCAAGCTCGTCGTCTGCCCCGTTGTCTGCTCCGCGATTGCTCTCTGTTGGTTCGTGCTAGACTAGAATGAGGCTTTCTTATTGTTGAGGGATTGCTGGGCTTTGGGGGTGCTTGTGGTTTTACTGCTTTGAGGGGGCCGTTCCTTATGCCTTCGAACTCGTCGTCGGCCCTACGAGTGCTCCCTGTTGGCTCGGGCTGCTCTTGGTTGAAGCTTTGGTAGTGTTTAGGGATTGCTGCGGTTTTGGTGTCTTTGTTGTTTGAAAGAAGGTCAAGGTTCTCGGGGGCGTTTCTGCCTAGGCTCGGGAGATTTTTCTTTCGTGGGAGGGTCCCCCCTTGTGTTCCTGAGGGGTCTAGATTGTCGGAAGATGGCAATCCTGGTTGGTGGGGGGGGGGTCACATTGCCAACAGGTGGCAATCACACCTGCGGTTTTGGTGCTTAGCTGCCATTTGCCAGGCCTGATGGATTGCCGGCAGGTGGCAATCTTAGGGGGTCTAGATTGTCAGAAGGTGGCAATCGTAGGGGGGGGGGGGTATAGATTGCCAACAGGTGGCAATCACATGAGATCTAGATTGTCAGCAGGTGGCAATCTTAGGGGGGGGGGGGGGGGGGTGGGGGGTTTGGTATAAAAAAGGGAAAAATTTTTTTGAGGGCCAACGTGTTGGCAATCACCGGCGATCTAATTGTCAGCATTTTTGTCCTCTGTAAGGGTTCTAGAATTGGGCGGAAGGCTGCAATCGTAAGCGCGGGGTTAAGATTGCGAAGGATGTCATCAGCTGCATCCCTTCTTTTAAGGGGCTGCGCCTTAGCCTAAACTCGTTGTTTGCTCCGCGATTGCTCTCTGTTGGTTCGGGCTAGACAAAATTTAGTCTTTTTTAATGTTAAGGGTTTGCTGGGGTTTGGTAAAAACGGCGGTTTTTGACAATCATGTTTTCCGGCACTTTTTCCGGGTTGGGGATCGAAACCTTTGAACTTTTTCTGGCGCGGCCGGGTCCCCCCTCGCGCAGTTTCAGGGGTGCGAGGTGGGTTGGGGCTCGGAGGCGGAGGGGTCCGAGTGCGAGCATCTCACCCGAAGGCTTTCTCTGCCTTAAGGGGGTCCATGGGGACTGCGCTCACAGGCGCCCCGAGCATCTCCCACGAAGGCTTGCTCTGCTTTAGGGGGGCTGGTCCTTAGGTCCTAAAGTTTTGCGTGTGCCCTGCGATTGTGCTCTGTTTGTTCGGGTTAAGTTCGGTTTAGAGCCCTGTGAGTGTAAAAGGATTGCCGGGTCTTGGTGGTTCTTGTGGTTTCACTGCTTTAAGGGGGCCGTTGCTTAAGTCTTAAAAGTTGTCGTCTGCTCCGCGATTGTTCTCTGTTGGTTCGGGCTAGGTTAAATTGAAGCTTTGTTAGTGTTGAAGGATTGCCGGGGTTTGGGGGTGCTTGTGGTTTCACTGCTTTTAGTGGGCCGTTGCATAAGCCTTCAAGCTCGTCGTCTGCCCCGTTGTCTGCTCCGCGATTGCTCCCTGTTGGTTCGGGCTAGACTAGATTGAGGCTTTCTTATTGTTGAGGGAGTGCTGGGCTTTGGGGGCGCTTGTGGTTTTACTGCTTTGAGGGGGCCGTTCCTTATGCCTTCGAACTCGTCGTCGGCCCTACAAGTGCTCCCTGTTTGCTCGGGCTGCTCTTGGTTGAAGCTTTGGTAGTGTTTAGGGATTGCTGCGGTTTTGGTGTCTTTGTTGTTTGAAAGAAGGTCAAGGTTCTCGGGGGCGTTTCTGCCTAGGTTCGGGAGATTTTTCTGGCGTGGGAGGGTCCCCCCTTGCGACGTGTCAGGGGTGCGAGGTGGGTTGGGGCTCAGAGGCGGAGGGGTTCGAGTGCGAGCATCTCACCCTGAGGTTTTTTCTGCTTGAAGGGGGACCACTTGGACTGTGCCAGCAGGCGCTCCAAGCGTCTCGCACGCACCCATCCTCGTCAGAAGGCGGCAATCGTAAGGGGGGGGGGGGGGTATAGATTGCCCTTTTCCATGACGGTGCTTGCTCTTTCAGTCGTTGTTGCTGCTGTGGGACTCGCAGTCCGAGGAGTCCCTCGTGCTCGTACTGCTTGCCTGTTCTCTTGAGCCGCACTTTGGTTGGCTGTGACAATGGCCTCCACTGCGCCGAGGAAGGCGTGTTGCCATGCGTCCATCCTCGTGTCCGTGGCGGTCGCTGGTTGCGGTAGCGCCTTGCGCAGCCTGGGATCCCGTCGTAGTGCTGCGTCGAAGTGGTGCAGCACGAAGCTGTGCGATCCAATGCGGTCTCCCTGAGGTACGAGTCGGAGTAGCTGTCGAACGGCGAACAGCCAGTCCTCCCAGGCGCGCTTGCTGATGGACTCGTCTTCCGGCCGGGGTAAGCGGCGCTGGAATGGGTCGTGAAGGTGGACTGGCGTGGCATGTGCCTGGAACAAGCGATGGAGTGCTGTCTGGCGATGCCGTACGCGCGCCTCCCAGGGGTGATCTTGGCTTTCCGGCGTGCTGAGCTGCCCGATCTTGTGCTTCATCCGAGTTATCATGACGATGGCGTGGAGCCGCTCGAGGAAGGCCTCGACCCATGCGGTGCTTTCCAGTTCCGGCGATTCAGTCTTGGGCATGTCTTGTTTCAGGTACTCGTCTGCGTCCTGGAAGCTGTCGGCATATGCCGTGTTGAGGGCTTCTTGTAGCTGGGCGTGGTCGGGCTCTTGGAGCAGGTCCAGCAGGCGCGTTGCTCGCGAAATCTCGAGTCTCCAGTGGGCCGCGCTTGTGTTCCTGTCGTGTGGGTTCGGCAGCAGAATCTGTGCGGCGGGCTGGTTTGCCAGCACGGCTGAGTATCGCTGTTCCAGTTGGCGGCGTTGCTCGAGCCGCTGCCCCTTGGGCCTTGCGGCGCGTTTGGCGCCGCGGCTGCTTGTCCGCGGTGCCATGGCGCTTGGCGGCCTCTCCTCTTACTTGCTGCTGCCCCTTCTGTGTGGTGGGTTTTATCCTCTGATGCTTTTGCTGTGGCTCTCTGGTCGGCTTCGTGCTTTTCGACTGCAGTGCCTTTGCTGGTACGGCTTTGCGAGGGTCCCGGGCGCGCCGTGTGGCGTCTTTTCCTCCCTCGGCTTCTGTTGCTGTGTTTGTGCGATGACTGACGGCTCGTGCGTTGCGGCAGTGGGTGCGGAGCAGCATGCATGGGTGTGTGCTTGAGCCAGACGGCCTTGCTCTGCGAGTCGTGCCTTCACAGTTGCTCTGGCCTGGACGGACCGGCGCGAGTGGGGGTGGGTGGGGGGGGGCCGGGTGCAGGGGGCGGCTGACGGAGCGTCTCTCCAGCTCACCCTTTGCAGGAGACCTGTGCATGTCAGGTGTACCGTGCCTGTGACTGCGCTTCATTGCATGTGCGCGTCTCTGATCGGCCCTTTTTTCCTCTCTGCGCCGGGCGCGCGGCCGTGCTGGACGGGGCGTGAAACCGGTATGGCTGCCTCACCTGAGAGGCGGCTTCCGCTCAGTCTTTGCTGGTCTTGCTGCGCCGTGCGGGGCGTTGGCGGGGTCTGCATTTCGGGCACAGCCCTCTCTCCGTGCCTTGGAACTTCTCTCGGCAGTTTCTCGCTCTGCATGTCATCCATCCCGTCTGCCTGTTTGTGCGCCTGGAACAGTTCAGGCAGTGCCTTCCGTCGACGGACTGTTCTGCGGCTGCTTGCTGGGGGAAGCTTTCTTTGCAGCCCCTGCAGATGAACCAGCCCGTGCGCAGGCGCTTGGCTTTGTTGGAGAGCTTTTCCTGACAGTCGATGCAGGCGAGGGCGTCGTCCGGCATGGTTCGCATCTGGAGGCTAAAGTCTGTGGCTGGCTTCCGTTTGTTGCAGCTGGTGCAGTTCAGCTGGGTCGCGGCGAGCCGGCATTCTGAGCACTGGCGCTTCGTGTCTGCGTTTGCCTGGGCTATTTGCGCTCTTGGAAACGCCTCTTCCACTTTGATCAACTGGCAGCGGTTGCACGGGAGGCTCCGGGCCAGGGCTTTCTGTGCGTTGATGCTTCGTTTCAGGGGCCCTTTGCTGTTGACGGCTCCAAGCTTTTGGCACGGCATGCATTGGCCGCCGCGGTTGGCCCGCTGCAGCTCCCACTGTGCGTGCGTGAAGAGGTCCCAGCTCTTCAGCTCCTTGCATGTTTGGCACCGGGCCCTCGGCCAGCGTGCTTCGTGCATGGCCTTCCAGACGATCTCTTCGCCTCGGAGCTTTTTCAGGAGCAACGTGGGACCCTCCGTGGCGCCGCGCCGGAAGAGCCAGAGTGGGAACGGCCGCAGGATCAGCACGTCGGATCTGTCGCGCACGCGGCTCGCCACTACCGTGCCGTAGGCGGCGTGAATTTTGGAGTCCACGTTCAGGTCCAGCATCACGGCCGTCCTGTGCGGCGGGCGTCACGACTGTCGCCTACTGTGTGTGTGTGTGTGTGGTTTGGATTCTTTCTGTGTGCGGCCGAGCGGCAGCGTCTTGCCTTGACTGACGTGGGCCGTCATTGCAAAGGCCGGGGTCAGCGGGATCTGCGTGCGCTTGACTTTCAGCACGGGCTTCTTGCGGCCTTTGTCCAGTTTCCAGGTGCGGTAAATCGGCCGGATGGGATAGAGACCGCGCACCTTCGTGCCGTTGAGGGTCCAGTCGGCTTTGCCGATCTTGACGAACCTCGCTTGTGATGCCGGCTACGTAAGCGGAGGCGGGTGCAGGATCGGGCCCCTGATTTCCCCTTTCCCCCGGGCTGTTGTCGTTTGCCGGGGACTCGAATTCACGGGCCGTAGACGACCGCGGCACACGGCCGCGTCCTGTTTTTTTGTTGTTGTTGTTGTTGTTGTTGTTGTTGTTGTTGTTGTTGGGGTGTGCTCTCGCAGCTATCGACTGCCGCCGGGGCGCACGATGCTCGGCTGTTGGTCGGTCTCGTGCCAGACCCAGGAGTGGACGTGCCCTGTGCGGCCCTTCAGCAGCTTCTTCTTGGAGCGGTCCACGTGGTGCGTCAGCGCGACGGGCATGCCGATGGCCAGGGGAAGCATTCCGCAGAGCCCTTCCGTGTGCATGTCGTGGTACTGCAGCCAGCGGACCTTCGCTTCTTTGTCGCACGCCTGGGCTTGGGGCGCTTCCGCACCGGCCTTGTCTTTGGCCACGGACCAGACTAGCCGGCTGCCCGCATCCCGGGCGTAGGCCTTGGCGCGGTCCTTGTTGATCTGGTACTTGGCGTCGTTGTTCGGCACGACCACAGGCCCGTGCACGAATTTGGGCTCTCTGAGTCGGGCGTCTTCGGGCCCATCCACCACTCGCTTTCTGGAGCGTCGCTCTTCGCGCGTGAGGGTGCAACCTTCGACTGGCCTGCCGTGGAGGTAGCTGTGGTTGTCCTCGGACAGCATCCCATCGCGCAGCTCGTCCACGACCTGCTGAGCGGGTCGGTGGAAGGAGGCTGTACCAGTGCTTCTCGTTGTTTTTTTGTTTTGTTGCATGCCGAGAGCGTGTTGTTGGCCGGAGGGGGGGGGGGGCATCGGGCGTGTGCGATGTTCTCTTAGATGCTTTTGTGTTTTAATCTGCTTGTGCGGTCGCTGCGCTCAATTGCTCCCTCGGGGGCCTGGTTCCACCAGTCGTCTTTGCATCTGATCCTCTCGTGCAGCTCCGTCACTCCTTGCACTGCGCCCTCC
The DNA here is from genome assembly GCA_905221615.1 of Symbiodinium sp. CCMP2592. Taxonomy (NCBI): domain Eukaryota; class Dinophyceae; order Suessiales; family Symbiodiniaceae; genus Symbiodinium; species Symbiodinium sp. CCMP2592. Next base: position 430 of record CAJNDT010001877.1, on the reverse strand, counting down.
CAGAAGAGGGCATGGCCGTGGTCCACCAGGGGGTCGCGCTCTGGGCCTCCCGTCGCGGTCTTGCCGGGCGCCTGTAGCTTCAGGGGGAGGTCGGCGAGGAAGCCTCCTTCGGGCGGAGGCAGTTGTCGGAAGTCGCCGCTGAAGATCACGTTGATGCCGGCGAAGGGTCTGACGTTGCCGCCGGCGGCGCACTTCCATTGGTTGGCGCTCGGCACGGTGCTCCGTGTGCGGGTCTCCACCTGGGCTAGCAGTCGGGCGCTGATCATGCCTACCTCGTCTGCGATGAGCCAGCGCCAGTAAGCCAGGCGCCGCGCTGTCTGCGGGCTGCAGGTCGTCTCCAGGCAGTCTCTGTCTTTGCTGAGGCCGCAGGCCGTGTGGAGTGTCTCGCCCTCGATGTCTGCGGCGTTGGTGGCCTGGAAGGCGGCGAACT
>CAJNDT010001876.1:0-40608 GCA_905221615.1 Symbiodinium sp. CCMP2592 | reverse complement strand
GTTTTTTGCCTCAGCGTACTGTCTGCTGAGTGATGATTTCACAAACTCTATGCGCAGGGATTAGGCTTCCTGTGCATCTGTACGTAGAGAGGCCCGGACCAGGTTTTTTTTCCTACCTGCTATTTGTTTGGCACCAATTAGCTGACGTCTCCCAAACCTGGTCTGTTCCTGTTGGGAAGCTGCGTGTGAGCCTGGCAAATCACTGTCCTAGCGCTGCTACTGTCTAGGTCCGTAACTACATCAGGGCTCACAAAAACTTCCTAGTGTACATGACTCACTGATGGGCAGTCTTCCAGTTCTCCCAACTTTGCTTCCACTCCTCCTCCACCTCCTTTTTCTGCTGCTGATCCTTCTGCTGCTGATACTTCTTCCATGCTGTGACATGCGGCTGCTTCTGCTTCTCCTTGTCCTCGGTCCACTCTTCCCACTGACGCTTTGACGCTTCTGCCTTCTCCTGTTCTGCCAAACGCTTTGCCGCTTCTTCGTCGATCAACTGTTGTCGAGCCTCGTCTAGTTCCTCTTGGGTGTTGCACCATCGGTCATTGTCCTTGTGGAACTGGATGATGTTGTGCCACAGCTCTCTTCCTTTTATTGGTGGGTTGTCACAACCTCCCTTGCACCTGTATGCCTGTATTTTTTTGTTGAACAGCCACTGCCATCCTTCAGCATAGAAGACTGTAAATTGGTCCTCCGCTTGAGTCTGTTCCGCCTGGCTGTCGGGGTGCGTGCTCTCCGCGTCGGCATTTGTGCTCGTCGTATCTGTGTCATGTTTGGGGTCTGCTAGTTCATACTTCTCCAAAAAGTCCGTAATCTCCTCTAGCTTCCCTTCCATGGACTCTTTTCTGCTGGTCAGACTCTTGAGGTCTGACCCCAGAGCGACGACCATGTCGGGTAGCTTGCCAAGCTCCGACACGTGCTCCTCTTGCTTCTGTCTCAGCTCGGCTATCTCCAAGAGGATGTTCTTCATCTTGTCCCCTAACGAGGAAATTTCCGTCTCGGAGCTCTGAACCTTCTGCACACATCCGTGCATAGTGTGAACGGCGGCCACCATGCGTTGGACCGCGGCCTCTGCACGTTCCTGGTAGTTCTCGGGCTCCAAATCCTTGGCTTCCTTTGGCGGATCCTTGCCATGCTGATCTCCTTGTTCTGATAGTGCTTCATCTTTGGGCTTGCTTTCCTGCTTTGTTGGTGCTGTTGGATCTTGTGGTTGTGCTGTGGCCTCGGCTTTAGCTTTGGTATGCTTTTTGTCATTATTGCGGTCTGACCTCCCGTTGCCGCTGTCCTCCTCCATGAGACTGGCCCTGGCCTTCCTCCTCCTGCGCCTGCTCTCGGATTCGCTGCCGGAGCTGTCCTCCTCCTGCTTGGCCCTTCTCTTGTTCTGCTGGTTCTGCTGCATCATGTACATGTAGGCAATGCCTACAATTGCCAAAGCAAGCAGCACCTCCGTGAGCGTCATGATGCAAACAGCTATGAAAAGCGTACTCCTTTTGGAAGCTTGAGATAGTTCTGCTGTCAGACGGGCGCACACTCACTGCATCACACAGCCATGGACCGCACATGCCGCACTGTTCCTGAAACTGTCATGTCCGTCTGAAGCACCGAGCTTAAAAGTGCCACTGCCCAGCCTCCAGTGAGCATGTTGGTGTGCTCGTCCGTCGCGCTTCTAGGTGAGGAGTACGTAGGCCTTTCGTGCTAGAGACATCACCGCCGAGCTCAAGACGTGCCACTTCCCAGCCTCCAGTCAGCATGTCCCCTTTATCATCCCAGTAGGTTCAAGGTGCAGGAGCGGGTACCTCCCAGTCCTGCACCATGAACCTTCTGGGATGATGTAGCCACCGTCAAGGCCTTCTTGCACCTTAGTGCAGGTCGTGTCGCTTTCGACCTGCACCACACATCCGCAACAGCAAGAGCGACAATGTCGCTCTTGCTGTTGCGGATCTTCCATGGGGCAGTCGGTCCTGCTTGTAGGTCTCGAGGAATACGTTGACCTTTCGTGTCAGAGACATCACCACCCACCGTGTTTAAGAAGTGTCTGTCGCTTAAGTGCAAGCACCGAACAGGCCGCCCAGCACAGGGGGGTTGGGGGGGGTGGGTGGGTTTCTCGGTGGGTGGTTGATGGATGGGTGGGGCGGTTAGGTGGCTGGGTGACGGTGGGTGGGTGTGAATCAGGGGTGCGGGAATTGGTTGGGGGACCGGTTCGTGGTGGGTGGTTTGGGGGGGGGAGGCGGGGTTGTCATGCAGGAATGGTCCCTGATGCATGCGACTTTTTCCGATGCTGCTCTTGGCTTCATGACCCATCCAGTCAGAAGTCCTAAGTCTTTCTAGGAACTTCACACGGCCACCGGGCCCATGCCCCTGTGCCGCCGCATCAACCATGGAGTTCGTCGTGTTCTTGAAACTGTAAGCGGATTCAGAATCACTAGATGTCAGATTGTTTTGGTTAAGACTCGAATCCATGGTGATGTCACGATCAGAGCCATCAGCTACGTTATGAAATCCGTTATTCCGTCTCACTGCTTACTGCGATAATCCGTCCTGTCGGATCTGGGCGAGCGGGATCGCTTTCCTTCCCGATCGAAGTCAGAGTCGGACTCGTCACTACCTGGAACGTGCGCAGTTGGGGTCGCACAAGGTTGCGGTGATGAAACCAAGGCTCGGGCTGCGTGCGGGAGAGGTCGGGGTGAAAACGACCGTCGGGGACGTGGGATGCAAACTCTCCTGTCAGAGATGCGCATTTCACTGACTGAACAACTGACAAATGAACTGTCGGGCCAAGCCTTACTGTCCTTGAGCTTCTCTTCGTTGTCTTGCTGCGCCGAGCTCGCGGGTTCCTGCAAGCGGAGTCGTAGCCGGAGCCGCAGGACCTCATCCTCTTTCCTTGCCAGTGTCTGTCTCCAAAGCCCCGTTGCAGTGAGGACTTTCTCTTTGTACTTGACCTGTGCATCCTCGAGCCTCTTCAACCTGCTCTTGAACTTGTTTGTCATGTCCGTCTGGGCTTTGGAAACCTTCTCGTCGAACTTTTTCTTGTTCTCTTCTTTCTCTTTCGCCATCTGTGCCTGGTGCTCGGCGTTCATCTCTTTGATTTTGTTCTCATACATGGCAGTCAGTACCTTCATCTCCTTCTGGCTATCCTCGAACTTGTACCTGTACGTATCTTCCGTGATGGACAGCCTCTTAGCCCTTTCCTGGTTGTTTCTCTCATGCGTGTTCTCCAGTTCGTCCAGCATGTCCTCGCCTTTCTTCTTTACAGCTGCCAGTTCGGCCTCGTGCTTCTTATTGTCGTCCGCAATCTTCGTCTCGTACATTTTCTTCGTCCAAATCGCTTCCTTCTCAACCTCCCTCAAGCGATCGATTCCATGCGGTCCTTGTTATGCGTCAAGATGGCGAGCTTGTTGATAGCCGAATCCTGCTTCTCCGTGAGCTCCACCTCATTCTTCCATTGGTTGTACATCTGTTGCAACCTTCTGTTGCAGAGGCGCCTGATACCGCTGAAGTCATTGGCTGAGTGCTGCTTGTTCTTCTCAGCTTTCTTCCACTCAACTTTCCATTCATCCGGAAGGGGTCGGAGTTCCTTTGTGAAGCCTTGCTTCGTTGGGTCCGTCTCTGTGTCGTCGTGGCTTCCTGCAGGGTTTTGGTGGCTTCCTGCAGGGTTTTGACTTCGACGCCAAGCCGCCCATTCCGCGTCGGTGTACACTTGCTCAGTCATGGCGCTAGTGGCGCCAAGAAAAAACGGTGCGATTTCCTTGAATCTTGAGATGAAAAGCTGCTGCAGTCCAACATGTTGAGCTTGGAAGCAACCGACGGTGCAGCAGTCAAGTCTTGGTGTGGCTTAGGCCGGGGCTCTTCGAGGATCTCGATGCGCAGACTGTCTCAGCCTGGTTGGCCGGCGACAGACGGAAAGTGAGCAGAGAGATACTGAATCCATGCATGACTTTCCTGCCTCTTCCTTCCCTCACATCACTCCTTGCTGCCTGCTCATTCCTCGCATCTACAGTCACACCCTCATCTTGATCATTCCTTCTTCCTTCCCTGCTTCCTTCCCTGCTTCCTTCCCTGCTTCCTTCCTTCCTTCCTTGCTTCCTTCCTTGCTTCGTTAATTATTTTCGCTGTCTCTCTCTCTCTCTCTCTCTCTTTCTTTCTCTCTGCATCTGTCTTTGAGGATCCGGCTCACCCCTGCTCGGGGTTCATCCTCACCCCTGTTCGGGGTTCATCCACACCCCTGCATGGGGTTCTCACGACCCCTGTTCAGGGTCCAGGCTCACCCTTTTCGGGGTTCATCGGACGCCCCTGTGCGGGGCTCTAACGACCCCTGTTCGGGGTCCAAGCTCACCCCTGTTCGGGGTTCATCCACACCCCTGCACGGGGTTCTCACGACCCCTGTTCGGGGTCCAGGCTCACCCCTTTTCGGGGTTCATCCACACCCCTGTACGGGGCTCCGACGACCCCTGTTCGGGGTCCAAGCTCACCCCTATTCGGGGTTCATCCCGCAGCCCCTTCAAGGGCTTGGTGCGGGTACGCCCCTGCACGGGGCTCCGAAGACCTCTGATGTGGCGACCTGACATCCTGACAGAGCCTGCGCGAATGCCTAATTACAACTACTTTTGCCTGCTACCTTTAAACTTCTTTCCTGATCAATGCCTCCTTACCTACATGCCCGCCTACCTAGCTATCTAGAGACCTGGAAGCCTGCCGGTGCACCTAGACCTACAAGTACCTCCCTCCTGCCTATCTACTTATCTATACCTACCTGCAGGAGTGGGTGGGCGGGTTTGGGGGTTGGGTGGGATTACAGTTTAGGGTCCAGGGTTTAGGGCATGAGCTGGACGTTACGAAAGCTTAGATTCCCTTCATGTTTAATCATGAACACACACACACTAATTTTCAAGTCGTTGTGAATCGTACAAAAAGCTGACTTTAGGGTTTCAGAACACAAAATCTCAAGCTTCTTGTTTTCGTTGAGCCACAAGAACACCAAGTTGCATTTGTTTGGTTTGCTCGGCACAAACGAATCTTCAAAATAACTTCAAAAATATCTTGCAACAAAGAAATTCCATGTGAACTACAAAACTTGGGACAGGCAATTATGTCAGTATGGCTTTGATTTTTCGATGTACATGTTTTCACATTTCGAACAAACCAAGTTTTTCAGGCATTGATTTTTCTATTGAGCCACAAGCACACATCTTTTTATACATGTCCAGCATCTCGCTCTTTCCATAGAGCCACAAGAACACACATGACGTAGGCCCAATGTTGCTGCAGTAGTTGCATTTGTTTTCCGTCCTGCCCCCCCCCCTTCAGCACGACATCAGACATGTTGCTTTACGTGTCCTATATACACGTGTTCTGACATGTCCATCATGTCAGCAACAAGTGTCCTATATACACGTGTTCTTACATGTCCATCACACGTGTTCTTGCATGTCCATCATGTCAGCAACACGTGTCCTATATACACGTGTTCTTACATGTCCATCATGTCAGCAACACATGTCCTATATACACGTGTTCTTACATGTCACTCATGTCAGCAACATAAATCCTAGGACCCGGTTCCATAACGGAAAGGACCCGGTTAGCCCCGGACAGGCATAAGTGCTCGGTGATCTACGAAGCTATTTTTCCTTTCACATACTAGCTCGGCTTGGCCTGGCCATGGAGCCGAGACCCTGCGACGGGCGCAGTAGAATTGCAGTTCCCGGCAAGGTGATGGGTAGCACGTCTAAGTCGCGGACAGGCAACCACGTCTCTCGAATAAGGCGCGGGCCGCAGAACGGAAGCTCCTTGAAGGGGTCCGCGTCTGCGTCGGGAAGCCGTCTTGCAAATCCTAGGAACACCGCAAGAAATATCTCCGACTGACTCGCCGCCCGTCCGGACGAGAGCCTAGGTCGGCCCGGCTGCGGGGCATGCGGTCGTTGTCGCCTCAGACAGCACAAGCCGCGGAAGCGGAGCAAGTTGGTTGTTCGCTGTCACACTCCGGGAGCTTTGTCGTCATTGAAGCAGCACTACGATGCCGAACCCAAGGACATTTTATTCCAGCCTTCTCGGTCCACGACGCTGGGCACCTACTTCGCGGACAGGCCAGCACGTCCCTTGTGACACTGCAGCAACCAAGAAAGCTTCCTTTTCAGGAACAGCTGTGCCGCATATGCAGATTTCCTCTGCCGGGAAGGTGCGAGGTGTCTCTCTTCCAGCCTCTTTTGTATTCTTCATCCCACGGGGCCGGGCCTTCCCAGCCGACCCAAGCAAGGTTTTCGCTTCGGCTGCTCTCTCGCAGCTCCCAGTCCAGGGAGCTGCGAGATTGTCTGTCGAATAAGTTAGAGATACTGACCTCGGGGAGCCAAGAGCCTCTGCAGAGTTTTTGATCCTCCACTAACTGCGGCCATTCATCTCTTTCGTCCACACTGTCGGGATCTGTGTCCGGCTCACGTTCCGTGTCCGGGAGAAGCACGCGGCGACCGCGCGTTCCGGGACAATACCCAATTGTGTAGGTCGGACGGGTCAGGGACCAGTGCTCGTTCTGGTGAAAATAGCATCGGCGACACGCCGGGATGACGTATTGAGCGAAGTCCGGCCCGTACTCCTGTGCCTCCTCCCACAGGTTGTCCTGGAGCACCAGAAAGCTGTGCTGCTTTTCCATGTTTTTAACCCACCAGAGATTCACGTCGGTGTGCACGTACGTCCTGAGGCAGTGTCGCAACCATCTCCTCACCAGTTCTGGCTCGCTCATGACCCAGTATCTGTAGGCGCGACGGCAAGAGGAGCGAAAATTGCGGAGGCCATCCGCAGACAAGAAGTCGTGCGTGGCACGCAACCACAAGAAGCGTTGGGACACGAATTTGTGAATTGTCCACGCAGCCAACTGTTGGTCGATGTGACAGTACTCAGCGCGGATATATCGCGCCGGCCACCAGGGTTGCCCACCTGCATACGGTGGCTGCTCGGGAACGCCAAAAAGTTGCAGGGGACGGTCGATCAATATGGGACGTTCCCGCGCCGATAGCGGCCGGGCTTCCCTCCCGACCTCGTTATGCCATCCGGACAGAACGTGGCCGTTGATGTCCCCCCTGGCCGCACGGCGTCTGGAGGGCGCGAATCGGGTCGAGCACGATCGATCGGAAGAACCACGGTTCGGCGACGTCGCTGGGCTGCTTCTCGCCGAGCTGGGCGGGCTACTGCCAGCAATGTGGCGCAGCTGCCGATTCGGCAGCGGCGGCGGCGGAGGCGAACCGCCTCGCCTCCTTGGCATAAAAAAAAATGCTGCTACCCGAAAGGCTTGTTGGTCGCCGAAGTAGTATGTACCGCAGGTGCTTTTCCTGTGCTCACTGAGTGACCAAGTAATTCATTTTGGCGAACTCGGCTTGGTCTGGCTAGAGAGCCGAGACCTTGCGATGGGTGCAGCAGTGCTGCGACTCCTGCCCAGGTCGTGTGTAGGACACCTAGCTCAAACACCGGCCAGTCCGTCTGTCGCAACAAGGTACCGACAGCAACAGCTTGTTTCTGGAAGAACGGGCCGGGTCAACCTGCGGAATTCCACACGCAGCTCGAGGTCTCTCTCGCTCTCCACACGCAGCTCGAGGTCTCTCTCTCTCTCTCTCTCTCTCTCTCTCTCTCTCTCTCTCTCTCTCTCTCTCTCTCTCTCTCTCTCTCTCTTCCAGCCTCTTGCGAATCTCGACGTCCGACCATGTCCGACCGAGGAACTTGCACGAAGCAATCTTCGCTGGCAAACGCACCTGCAGGGATTCGAGGCTTCCAGCTCTTGCGAAGCCGATACAAACGCGGCAGAAGTCCAGCTGCATCTCTTCTTCTGCCTTGCACCGTGAAACGGAGGCCTTTTGCCTGTAAAAGTCCGGGAACAAAGCACGGCGAGGTGCACTCGAGCATTCAGGAGTCCATGGGTCTGACGTCGGACGAGCGATGTCTCCTTCTGGCCGCTTGAGCACGCGCCGCCTCCACACGCAAGAGGAGTGCAGGCTCCACGGAACAATTGCGGGCCTTCAACGCCGTCCTCTGCGCCTGGGCCACCATTCGAACGGCTTGCCTGCCGCGCCCCTCCGCACTGGCTTGCTGCGCTCGCAGTCTCTCGTTGACGGCTTCCAGCCGAGTCTGAATCTCGTCTTCCGATGGACACCGACTAGGCGGCGCCGCCGCTGCGGAGCCCGCTGGCGACGAGGGGGCGGAACCCACGGAGCGAGCTCGCGACCGAGCGTCGGAAGTTTTCCGCGAAAAGAACACCGGCAGCGAGCTTTCCTTCTGAAATGCTTGCTGGTCCAGCATCTCGCGACAGCGCCGCTCTAACGTCCCCAATCGAGCTTCCCGTCTCTCCAAGCCGGCCCGGACCAGATCCACTTTAGCCTCGCAGTCCGCGGCGGTCCGCTGTAGCTCAGCCAGGAATGCCTCGCACTTGGCCACGTTTTCCGCGTACAATTTTTTCAGAGCCTGCTCCGCGGCCACCATCTGTCCGCGTAGGTCGTCCATCTGACGAGCCACCTCGCCTCGGTGGTGCTGCTGCATTCGAGCCCACCACTGCTGCGCCGCATCGTCCATGGTACCTCTGACAGCTTCGGTGATGCGATCTTCGAGATGCTCCAAAGACTGCAACCGATCGTCGTGGCGTCGAAATGCTTCACGATTAGACCTGCGAGTTTCGTTCAGGAGAGTTTGCACGATCTCGACTTTCCTGGCCAGGTCCTCCGGCCGCAACGCGCGTTGGACCATGGCGTCTGGAGACACGTTGCACTTCAACGGCGGTGACAATGGTCCGCGCGCTTCGACGCTGGTGTGACTCCGTGTTGATCTCTTTTGCAATTTCGGCTTGGTCTGGCTAGAGAGCCGAGACCCTGCGAAACTTTCGCGCTGCCCACGAATGCTTCACGACAACAGAATCTAAAGAGTCCGTGGCTCCCCCGCCTATCCGAGTTCGTGTCTCGTCAATTCAGGGACGGAGTTTGACCTCCGAGAAGCAGAAATCGGAACTGGAGGCATAATGCGCTTAAAGCCTCAGGGATTCGGACTCCAAATCGTAGGCGCCTCGGCTCTGGCTTCCCATGCAAAGAAGAACGGACGCAGCTTCGAGACGACCGTGCTGCCCGAAAGCGAACACCGCTGGCGCTCGGACGGAACGTTCGGGCGGCCCTCCGTCCTGCCGCACAAACTCGGCTTGGGCTTGCACAGAAATTGAGGTTCAACTCGTGGGGTCGGTGTCCTTGTTCAGATAGAGCGCATGTCGAAGGGGTCTCCTGGCATCGTGCTCGCCGGAAGCGGTCCAGCCCTCCTGGCATCGGCTAGTGGAGAGCCTAGCTGTTACAAAAACTCCCAAGCCCCCCGCTGGCCCTCCTCGCCCGTGGCTTCCGCTCCAGCTCCGCCTGATTCTCCTGCGGCAACGGCAGGCCGGCCTGCACTCGAAAGGCCGTCGGGCCTCGGTGGCGTGCAGCTGGTGTCGGACCTTACCAGGTTCGTAATCAGGTCAGTCAATACTATGGACAGCACCTCACCGAGAGGAAAGCGAAGGAGGAGAGGAACCGGGAGCCGGGAGACGGTCGCCGGGCCTCGACGCTCTTCCTCGTGGTTTTCGGGTTTCAAAGGTTTTTTTTTCGTTAAGTTTCCAGATTTACGGCTTCGAGCTTCTTTTCGGGTGGATGTTTGGCTTGGAGGGTTTTAGGTCCGGGCCTTGGGCTTCTAAAAGTAAGAGTACATCGGCTTTGGGACTTTCGGCCTCGGGAACCCGAAGACTTAAGAAAGAATGCAGCATCGGCATTGGCATCTTCTGGTCATGCGGCCAGCTCAAGCTCGGCTGTACATGAGGAGGCCGACAAAAGAGCTGGACGGCTACATGCGACGAGCCGTAACCACAAGTCTTAGAGCCGCAACCACGTCTTGCTTCTATAAATAATTCCAATACAAGGACACTGTCTATTGAACTCGTACCCTGTCTGTATAGGCATCATCCTTCCGTGGGTTCCTGCAACTTCGATCCTAAGCAAAGAGCTCTTCGATCGCTGCCTGGCATGAAATTGCGAAGGCTGACCCATCTCCCATCCGTTGTGCCAGCCCGCGTTAAGATCAGCGCAAACCATTGGAGAGACTGTTCCAGCTTCACGGGGTGAAACTGGGTGAAACGGAGAGAGAGGCGTGCGGCTTCGGCGCGGCCCGGCCAACCGGGTGGCCACCCGCGCGAAGAAGAACAGACGCAGCTTCGAGGCGACCCTGCTAACCGAAAGCAAACATGACTGGCGCTCGGATAGAACGTCTGGGCCGCCCTCCGTCCTGCTGCACGAGCTCGGCTTGGTCTGGCCAGGAAGCCGAGACCCCCCTATTCTCCTGCGGAACCTCGCGGCATCGGCTGGTGGAGAACCTAGCTGTTACGAAAACTCCCAAGCCCTCCGTTGGCCCTCCTCGCCTGTGGCTTCCGCTCCAGCTCCGTCTGATTCTCCTGCGGCAACGGCAGGCCGGCTTGCACTCGAAAGGCCGTCGGGCCTCGGTGGCGCGCAGCTGGTGTCTGACCTCACCAGGTTCGTAATCAGCTCGGTCAAGAAGATTGACAGCACCTCACCGACAGGAAAGCGAAGGAGGAGAGGAGCCGGGAGCCGGGAGACGGTCGCCGGGCCTCGACGCTCTTCTTCGGGGTTTTCGGGCTTCCGAGGTTTATATTTTTTCTGTTGGGTTTCCGGATTTGGGGGTTTAAGGTTCTTTTCGGGCGGATGTTCGGGTTGGAGGGTTTTGGGCACGGGTCTTGGGTTTCTGGGGGTAAGAGTACATCGGCTTCGGGACCTTTGGGCTCAGGAGGTTCACACCACATGCTCCTCTCTCGGAGCCTTGAAGTCTGGCGGGGCTCGACTTTGGAAGGGTCTCGCCTCGGTTTTTTAGCTGGTTTCTACTGAAAAGAAGTGTCACAAACAGCCTTGCGCCCCCCGAGAAGCCTCCGTTTACCTCAAGCCGCAAAAAACATCTAAATACGGTCCTGAATGCTGGACTTCCCAAGTCCCAAACCCGAAGACTGAAGAAAGAATGCGGCATTGACATTTTGGCACTTTCAGATCGTGCGGCCACCTCAAGCTCGGCTGTGCGCGAGGAGGCTGACAGGAGCTGGACGGCTACACGAGACGAGCCGTAACCGCAGTTCTTACGGCTGCAACCACGTCTTGCTTCAATAAATAATTCCAATACAAGGACACCGTCCCTCGAACTCGTACCCTGTCTACACAGGCGTCATCCTTCCATGGGTTCCTGCAACTTGAATCGTAAGCAAAGAGCTCTTCGATCGCAGGCTGGCATGAAATTGAGAAGGCTGACCCATCTCCTGTCCGTTGTGCCGGCCCGCGTTAAGATCAGCGCAAACCGTGGGAGAGACTGTTTCACCCAGCTTCACCGGGTGAAACTGGGTGAAACAGAGAGAGAGGTGTGCGGCTTCGGCGCGGCCCGGCCAACCGGGTGGCCACGCGCCTCTGCCCGGGAGCGGCCCCGTCCCGCAAGGGGGCCCGGCTCCGGGGCAGAGGCGGATGGCGACCCGGTTTGCGGGGTCTCGCCGCAGCCGCACACCTCTCTCATTTTTCTCTCCATGGTTTGCGCTGATCTTAACAGGTAAAGGTAATTCTCCAGATCTTTCTGGACCTGCTTCTCGTGCGTATCGATAACCGACAAGCACGAGAGCCAGGCCCAGAAAGATCGGAAGAATGTACCTTTACCTGTATCCTATGCTTGGGCGTCGAGGCCATCGCCATCGAAGGCTATGGCCGCGGTGGCACGACCATCGTAAAACGTTGCTTGCACGTTTCTAGCACATCGTCAAAGCTGCCACGAGTCAATGTCAAGTGCTTTGGCGAAGCCGCACCGAACACGTTCTCGAAGCCCGTCGAGAAACTTTCTTCGAGAAAGTGCAGCCGCAAGGGAATCCCGTCGTATGGTTTTTTCTTGCAGCATGTCCAGGAGCACTTGCACGTTCGTGTCGACGCCTCGCACGGACGATTGCTGGCCGTGCCCCGAAATTTTACAGAAGCCGTGCCGCATCGTCCGTGGTACGTCTGACAGCATCGGCGACGCGATCTTCGAGATGTTCCAAAGACTGCAAAGAATTGTCGTGGCGTGGAAAACGGACCTGCGAGTTTCCTTGAGGAGCGTCTGCATGATCTCAACCTTCCTCGCCAGCTCCTCCGGCCGCAACGCGCGTCGGACCATCGCGTCCGGACGCGCCTTGCACTTCGATGCGAGCGAAAATGGTGTGCATGCTTCGAAGCTTGCGTGAGTCTGTGTTGTTGTCGTGTACTATTTCGGTTTGATCTGGCTAGAGAGCCGAGACCCTGCGAAACTCTCGCCCTGCTGCCCAGGAATGCTGCACGACAACAGAAACAAGCGGGTCAGCGGTTCCCCGCCTCCTACCTCTGCAAGTCAGGGACGGAGCTCGACCTCGGAGAAACAGAAATCTGAATTGGAGGCAGAATGCACCTAAAACCTCAGGGATTCGGACTCGAAATTGCAGGCGCTTCAGCTCTGGCCTCCTCACATGCAAAGACGAACAAACGGAGCCTCGAGACGACCGTGCTGACCGAAAGCGAGCACGACTGGCGCTCGGATCGAACGTCCGGGCGGCCCGTCCGTCCTGCTGCACGAACTCGGCTTGGTCTGGCCAGGAAGCCGAGACCCGGCTATTCTCCTGCAGCGGCTTGCACAGGGGTTCAGGTTGAAGGCGCGAGGTCGGTGTCCTTGTTCAGATAAAGCGCATCGGGGGCAGTTGCATTCGCCTCCTGAGATTCAGGGTCAGTATGTCGCCTGCCGATAACACCAGTCCCAGCTTCCGGCGCATCAGGACACTCAGGCAGCGGCTTTGATGCGAACACCAGAATCGTTGCAAACGATGTCGCGTCAGGGGCGCCCTGGCCCTGTTGTGCAAACCTCAAGGTTTTGACCCACTGCCATGTCAGAATCGCACAACAGAAGCGGGACTGCGGAAATCAGTACCAAGCTCGCAAAGTCGATCGAGTCCAATGCACTGCTCTTATCCCGAGACCCAGACGGCGCCAGCCGAGAAAGATGTAGATGAGGATCGGGAGCAGCTCGATAGCTAATAGCTGCATAGATGGACAAATAGATAGATCAGACCTTGGAGGTTTCTCCTTCGGAGCGAAGCCTCGTGGGGTTGCCAGGGAACTGCCGAGGTAACAGGAAAGCCAGTGCTGCGGGATATGTCCCGCTGTGCTTCCGGGAGATGTACAGCGCCATCGACCGAGTTTCTGTGTCCTGCGAACACCCACCGACCTCGGCGAGAAGACAGAAGTCAGCCACATGCAGCGACAGGTACGCTGAGACGGAGATGCTAGAAGCGCAAGAAACGCGCTCTCGACTTTTTGCACCCGCCGACATCAGCGATCTTGCCGCGGTCGCGGCGCCTTGCTGGCCAGGTGTGGGTCTTCTCAGTCAAGCCGAGGACTCGAGACCAGGGCGAGCCTGAGAAAACGCTCGCTTCCGCGGTGCGTCCTCGGTATCGTCTTCGACAACAGCAGTCGGATTCGATTCGGCGACCTTGCCCCTTTCGACGCTGGATGCTGCTGATTTGCAAGGGCCACGGCCGGAGGAATTGGCTTTCTTGTCGAGCATCTCCGTTGGCTTCGTGTTGCCCTTCCTGTGGCCTCGTTCCGAACGCTCGCGATGGATCGCCATGTTCGACTTGTCGCATTTCCCCACTGACGCGCAGAGATGCTCGCAGCAGCCCCAGAAAAAGAACTGCTTGCACTGGCAACTACCGAGTTTCCGCTCGGCCATGGCGTCTCGAGGCAACGATTCCTGAAATCTAGGCTGTTCTCCCGGGCAGTATCTGCTTGGCCTGGCTAGAGAGCCGAGACACTGCGAAAGCGCCTCGACGATGCTCTTCGCCCCTGCTCATGTCGTCCGCAGCAATCGAGCGGGTTCCCCGCCTCTCCGGAGGAACGGCTCTGCCGCAAGAGGACGAAGATCCGCCTGGAAAGATCCGATGATTGGAATTCTAACAGCGCACAGCAGAGTTTCGGGACTTGGAAGTTCCGGACAGCAGGACGCAAGGGAGCTCGGCTTTTCAAATGCAGTATACGAAGTAGCATCCTTCAAAGAAGAAACCTTCGGCGGGCAGCTGCCGCCTCGCGGCGAGCCGCCAGGACTGCACGCCTTCGACGGGCCTCTCGATGCGCGAATCCGCGGCGAAGCACCGCAAGTCGAAGCGCTCTGGAAAGGTGAGCGGAAGACACTTCCTCCAGGGTCGTCTCGTAACGTGCTCGATGGCCGATGGCTCGCAGGCGAATGTCCACGGACTCGACCCTCCAGGCGGTCCAAAGATCGTCTGAGCCGCAGGTTGCAGCTGCCGAATTAAGCAGCCGGCTGCAAGTCTCGCCACCAAGGCACGTGGTGTAGCATTCCAAAGAATCATCTCGGTATACGCGAGCCAGAACAAGGATCTCGGATGAAGACCAGGGAGTACGAGATGCTGTGCTCCGGCGACCCCTCGGGCTTTCGCCTAAAGCAGTAGCCTCGGCAGCGACTTCTGTCGGTTCCAACTCAACTTCCTCTTCGCTGAGCACGTCGGCGAGGGCGGTGCGAGAAGCACCCGAGTCGGCAACGGCATTGGAGCCTTTGCTGATGTCGCTGGCGATCTCGGAAAGCCCCGAAGCGAGATCGGGCGCCGCCGGGGTCTCGAGCCGATTGGGTGCTGCCAGGGTCTCGAGGCGATGGATGCTTGTCCGGATCTCCTCCCACAGCTCCTCGTCGGTCAAATGTGACAATGCACCGGAGGCACCTGAAGCCGAAGCCCCCGTCGGACGGTGTCGCATGCGAAGCCCCGCGTCCTCCCACTCGGCAGCTGTATGAAATCCTCCAAAATCACTTTCTGTCATGGCACGACGAGAAGCAGCGTCGAGCTCGCGCTCGACTTGCTGCTGGCGACGCAGTGCAAGGGCGATGTGAAATTGCAGGAATGCCGAAGCCATCGCCTGTCGAAAACTAAGAACCTCTCCTTTACGACGTCGGCTTGGTCTGGCTAGGGAGCCGAGACCCTGCTAAAACCTCGCGACTCTGCTCGTTTCCCCTGCTGATGCCACTCTGAAACGACGATGCGGGGTCCCCGCCCATCCGCAGGCATGGCTTCGCCGCCCAGGGACGAACCTCCGACCGCGGAGGGCCTCCCCGGTTCTCCCGCGAAGGCTGGCGATTGGTTTAGGTCTCCACCAAGCAAGACAGTTCCCCGCCTGTCCGGGAGCTGCCAGTCGCGACCAGCAAAGTGCATCTCCGTCAACGAGGCAAGGACCTGAACGAATTAAGCACGCCGTATGCTGGCAATTGGTTCGTGTCACCACCAAGCAAGACAGTTCCCCGCCTGTCCAGGAACTGCCAGTCGCGACCAGCAAAGTGCATCTCTGTCGACGAGGCAAGGACCTGAACGAAATAAGCGCGCCGAAGAAGAAAACCCGGGCCGTCACGTCCGGTTCCTTCTCTCCCCTGCACGCACAACCTCGTTTTCCGTCATGGGCCTTCTTTCGGTATGACACTGACTCCAGGATGCTACGGCGACGGCCACCGGGAGACGATGCTCATCGCACAAGGGGTCCCGCGAGTGCAGAAACCCGGGAGCGGCGCCCGGAACGCACCGGAGAACTCTCTTGAATGCCGTCTCGCCGGTCGAAACCAGGATGGGCCGTGCCTCGACGCGCCTGGTGAGACCGTTCAGCGGCCCCGCACGTACGTCGCCAAAGCGGAAAGCATCCTGTATTTTCACGGGCAATTGCAACTCCGTGGCAATGTGCCTCGCGAGCACAAACCCCAAATGTAAGTCACATGCGACCTCGGCTCGGCCTGGCTAGAGAGCCGAGACCCTGCAAAACACTCGCCCTGCTGCACACACATGCTCCGAGACAAGAGAAAGAAACCGTCGGCTTGCCCGCATCCTCCAACTCGGCAGCTGTATGAAATCCTCCAGAATCATATATTCGGTCGTGGCACAACGAAAAGCATCGTCCGGCTCGCGCTCGACTTGTTGCCGGCGCCGCAGTGCAAGCGCAATGCGCAAGTGTAAAAGCGCCGACTCCATCGCCTCTAGAAAACTATCTACCTCTCCTTTACGACGTCAGCTTGGTCTGGCCATATAGAGCCGAGACCCTGCGAAAGCCTCGCGACGGTGCTCGTTGCCCCTGCTGCTGCCACTCCGAAGCGATCAGGAAAAGTCCCCGCCTGCTCGAAGGCGTGGCTTCGCCGCGTAGGGACCGACCTCCGCCTGTCGAGGCTCCCCGGTTCTCCCGCGAATGCTGGCAAGTGGTGCTAGTCGCCAGCAAGCAATACGGTTTGTTGATCACCATCCCCGACCATGATTCCCACACCCCCCCCCCAGGATACATTACCTGCTGTGTAACCCCAAGGAAAATTAACGTATCCAGCCACCCCTGCACCCGGCTAACGTCCTATGAGGGTCGGAGAGGGCCAAGCTTTGGTGTTCGACTTGCACACTCGCTAAATACGGGCAGGACTTGCACACTCGCTAAACGCAAGCACAGTCGCTGAATGCAGAGGCGGCCTCCCCGCGACGAACAAAGTCTGTCTCTGTCAACGAGGCAAAGACCCGACGGAGATAAGGACACCAAGGAAGAAAGCCCAGCCCGTCGCGTGGAGTTCCTCCTCACGCCGGCACACAGGACCTTATTTTCCGCCGTAGGTTTTCTTTCGATACGACACTGGCTCCACGATCGTGTGGCAACAGCCACACGCTGTTGCCTAGGACTCTGAAGCCTGGACGAGGCGACGGTCGCGACCGACCTTCGATTGGAGACCCAACTGCGACTGCGCCCGGCACTGAAGAAGAAAGATTGCGGACCAGTTGCCATCGGCCAGGAGTTTCGGAACGAGTTCCGAAATTGCGGCATGGACCCGGAGGGGATGCGAAAGACCGCCAGCCGCGCGCAACAGTAGAACCGGCGTTGCACAGTGGTCGTGGCCTTCGCCCACACGCAGGAACGTGCTGTTCAAGCCGGGGGGGCTTGCTGGCCCTGGCAGCTTGCTGGCCAGGCACATGTCATAGGGCGCCAGCCGCAGCCCACGGCCCACGACACAGTCACAGTCACAGTCCATGAGCTGGCAACCTTCGAGGACGCCAGGCCGAGTCCAGATCAAAATGTCATCGGCGGCACATCAGGGCGGAGTAAGTGCTCCCACGGGATTCTCCAGACGCGAGATGCGGTTTCGCAAGTCCTGCAGATCAGCTCGAGCCTCATCCAGGGTTCGCATGAGGGAACCGACCTGTCGCTGGAGCTGGTTCGTCCGGTAACGCTCGCGCCCCAGATCCAAGCGGACGGTGATGAGCTCTTCCTTGACCTCACGAAGATGTTTGTCGACTCGCTCGGCAGTCAGCGGGCCAGGCAGGCGGCCAAAACCTCGATCCGAGGGCGGTGAACGAGAGCGATCTGCAGAATCTGGGAGTCGCTCTCCAGGCAGCTCGTCAACAGCAGCAGTGGTCGCCGGAGGCTCAATGATCGTGTCCCCGGCCTCATCATCGTCAGGAGCTGCGCCAGCAAGTGAATGAAACTCCACGAAAGAATGGGCCATCTCTCAGCAGCAGCTGCTACGGCCTAGGGCCCGTGACAGAGTTCTGGGGCCCTTCTAGCAAGACGTATCTGCCGGGAGAAGGGTCTCCAGTGCCCGATAAGAGGAGCCGAAACTAGACCGAAAGAAAGAATTCGGCACGAGCCCTACTAAAGGTCTCACAAAGGCCTCAACCCAGAATACCAGAAACTCCAAACTCCATGAACCGTGAGATCTGAGCACCAAGGCTCCTAAAATCCTAAACTCTGAACCCAATTTGTTGGACGAGGTCTCTCTGAAATGCATGATTTCATCGATCTCTCTAACTCCGAACGTATATATAAACCCGAAGCCCAAACCCCTAAACTCTGAACCTAAAACTATCTACCTCTCCTTTACGACGTCGGCTTGGTCTGGCCATATAGAGCCGAGACCCTGCGAAAGCCTCGCGACGGTGCTCGTTGCCCCTGCTGCTGCCACTCCGAAGCGATCAGGAAAAGTCCCCGCCTGCTCGAAGGCGTGGCTTCGCCGCGTAGGGACCGACCTCCGCCTGTCGAGGCTCCCCGGTTCTCCCGCGAATGCTGGCAAGTGGTTCTAGTCGCCAGCAAGCAATACGGTTTGTTGATCACCATCCCCGACCATGATTCCCACACCCCCCCCCACAGGATACATTACCTGCTGTGTAACCCCAAGGAAAATTAATGTATCCAGCCACCCCTGCACCCGGCTAACGTCCTATGGGGGTCGGAGAGGGCCAAGCTTTGGTGTTCGACTTGCACACTCGCTAACTACGGGCAGGACTTGCACACTCGCTGAACGCAAGCACCGTCGCTGAATGCAGAGGCGGCCTCCCTTGTTTGCTCGACTTTCCACTGTGTCACGCTGCCGGAAACTGGTCGTCGACCTCCTAGGAAGGTCAAAGAAGAAGCCTGATTTTCAAGGCTGTCACCGGCGCCACCAGAGCCTTGTCGTTCGGCTTTCTTAGGAAAGTGTCAAAAAAAAAAAACGAGTGCCCCGAAGCTCGGTGGGCGCTGTTTCCTGGAAGATCCTGTAAATCCGCATGCTGTACTCCTTGGCGTGTGCCGCGACGAACAAAGTCTGTCTCTGTCAACGAGGCAAAGACCCGACGGAGATAAGGACACCAAGGAAGAAAGCCCAGCCCGTCGCGTGGAGTTCCTCCTCACGCCGGCACACAGGACCTTATTTTCCGCGGTAGGGTTTCTTTCGATACGACACTGGCTCCGCGATCGTGTGGCAACAGCCACACGCTGTTGCCTAGGACTCTGAAGCCTGGACGAGGCGACGGTCGCGACCGACCTTCGATTGGAGACCCAACTGCGACTGCGCCCAGCACTGAAGAAGAAAGATTGCGGACCAGTTGCCATCGGCCAGGAGTTTCGGAACGAGTTCCGAGATTGCGGCATGGACCCGGAGGGGATGCGAAAGACCACCAGCCGCGCGCAACAGTAGAACCGGCGTTGCACAGTGGTCGTGGCCTTGGCCCACACGCAGGAACGTGCTGTTCAGTAGCGGCAAGAGAACCTCGAGACATGGGCTCACGTGAGCGCGGAACTCCAAGAGGAGCGAGACCAAAGGTTGAGAGCGCAGCGCCGCCCCCATGCTCAGTGCAGAGCGGCCCTCCGGACTGGCGCGATTGACATCTGCTCTTGCCAGGAGAAGTGTGGCGACCGATCCGACGTCTTCGAATCGGACCGCAAGCAGAAGCGGGCCAGCACGGCGGCGGCCCGTCGTGTTCGGAGATGCCCGCGCCTGTAGCAGCGTAGACACAGCTCCGACTTCCCGTCGCTCGGCCGCCCAACAAAGAGGAAGGCCGTGGTCGCCCCATGCTCCATGCTCCTGCTCGATCAAGAAGGGATGACGCTCCAGGACATTGGCAGCCAAGTCATAGTCGCCCCCGCTAAGGGCACGCCGCAAAAAAAGCGCGTGAGTATCCACGGACGCAGAAGAGTCGTAAGTGATGGCAACCCGATCGCACTGTTCTCGAGCAAATAGTCCCACCGGAGGCATGCGATGGCAAAGCTGTAGAATGATAGCATGTTCGGCTCCAGCTTCACTGAAAGCAACTTCCCTTCCGCTCAAGGAAAAAGACACGGGCAGGATCGCCGGGTGCGGGCCGGCGGCATGGTGCCCATGGATTCGAAAAGCCCGCATGGTCTCTGCATCGTCCCATTGACACGCCAGGCCATGTGGAGAAACCCCGCGAAGGCTGCCCGCTACGGCACAGCGATGGGGGCAGGCTCTAGCATGTAGCAGAATATGCATCATTTGACGCTGCATCTTGGCCACGGATAACAGGAGCGGGCAATATCCGGTGTCCGGCGCGACCGAGGCACCTGCTCGTAGCAGCAGCGTGGTGCAACCGTGCGAGTAGGCCAAGACGGCATAAGCCAGAGGGGTGTGACCACGACTGTCGGGGAAATTAGCATCCGCCCGCAATGCCAAAAGCGCTTCGAAATCGCCTCTGGGCTGTTCCACGGCCAGCGACAGAAGCGGAGCACGCCAGGAAGAGAAATCTTCCACCGGGAGCCGACGATCGACGGCAAGGCGTCCTCGCATGATCAGCATGATGAGAACGGAATGGTGGTGCTGGGCGATGATACGCAGCGTATCATCCCAGATCTCATTTGCTAGCTCCGGCACCTCGTGGTGCATGAGCACTGCCAAGGCCTCGTCCTCGTCCCCACGCTCGAGATAGACGTCAACGGTGACGACCCATTCCAGCGGAGTTAGCGCTGGCTGCACGAAGTGCACGTGCACAAACACAGACGAAGCCGCTGCTTCCGCGACGTCGCGTCCGTCTTCCTGCAGCTGCAGAAAGATGGGGGCGACGCCAAGAGCACGCCCGAGCTGCCGCATGAAGACCTTCTCGCGCTGAAGCCCCCGAACTGACCCCCGAACGAGGATGGGCGTCGCCCCGAGCCAGTTGGCTAGGCCGTGCAGCAGCCCCGCACACAGATCGCTGGGACGGTCGCCTAGCTGTACTTTTAAGGGCCCAGGCGAAGCCATGGCGACGTGGCGCAGGAGAGCCACCTCGGGATTTAAATCGCTTGCAACCTCGGCTTGGTCTGGCCAGAGAGCCGAGACCCTGCGAGACTCTCGCCCTGCCGCCCACGCATGCTCCGAAACGAGAAAAACGAGCCCTCGGCTTCCCCGCCTCTCCGAGCTCGTATGCTCTGTCGTTCAGGGACGGAGCTCGACCTGAGACTGGCAGAACTCTGAATTCGAGGCAACGCACGTATCGGCTCCACATCGCCTTGACCCGGCCGCAGACACGAGACTCCCCTGCTCCCCTGAGAATGCCGGCCAGTTCTTATTCTCTCTCCAAGCAAGACATTTCCCCGCCTGTCCAGGAGCTCCATCGAGAAAATCGGTAGCTTCGCAGACTGACTGCGTGGCGACAGCCCAGACTGCGAGAGATAAAGCATGTTGTCCCCTTCATACACAGCATCAGGTTAGCCTGGGCATGGCGCCGAGACTCCCCTGTTCTCCTGAGAATGCTAGCACGTCATTCTTATCGCCACAAAGCAGGACGATTCTCCGCCTCCCCGAAAGCTCTCCATCGCGACAAGCAAAGTGCGTGTCTCTGTCGACAAGGCAAGGACCTGAACGGGATAAGCACACCGACAAAGAGAGTCCGTCCCGTCGCATGGAGTTCGTCCTCTAGCCTACATGCACGATCTCATTTTCCGTACTCGGTCCTCTTTCGATGTGACACGGACTCCGTGCTCCTGCGGCAACAGCCACGCACCGTTGCCTAGGACCCCGAAGCCAGGACAAAGCAACGGTCGGAGCCAACCTTCGGTTGGAGACCTAACTGCGACTGCGCCCAGCACTGAATCGCGAAGATCGCTTTCCAGTTGCCATCAGCCATGAACTGCGGAACGAGTTCCGAGAGTACGGCATGGACAACGGAGTGCGGAAGGGCACCAGCAGCACGTAGCAGCAGAAGCGCCGCGGCACAATGATCGAAGCTTCTGCCGCCACCCAGAAACGATTTCTGAAATACCGCCGAGAGAACCTCGGGGCGTGGGCTGACATGAGCACGGAACTCCAAGAGAAGCGAGACCAGAGGAAGATTGCGGAAGGATGCCCCTATGCTCAGCGCGGAGCGGCCGTCGGCACTGACAAGATTCACATCTGCTCGTGCTAGGAGAAGCATGGCGGCCAACGAAAGATCTCCCTGTCGAGCCGCAATAAGAAGCGGGGCAGCAGACCCGCGCGTCACGTTCGGAGATGCCCGTGCCTGTAGTAGCGTACAAACAGCACCAGCTTCCCCGTGCTCGACCGCCCACAAAAGAGGAAGGTTGTTAAAACCCCACGCTCGATAATCCGACATCTGGATCAGGTCAGGACGACGCTCGAGGATGTTGGCTGCCAAGTCATGGTCGCCCCCACTGAGGGCACACCGCAAGGCCAATGCGTGGGCCCGCGGGCACACGGATGAGTTGTAAGTGATGGCAACCCGATCACTGCGTTCTTCGGCAGATAACCCCACCGTTGGCATGCGATGGCACAGCTGTAGCACGGAGGCATGTTCGGCTCCGACTTCACTCAGGGCAACTTCGTTTCCGCTCAAGGAAAAAGACACGGGCAGGATCGCCGGGTGCGGGCCGGCGGCATGGTGCCCGTGGATTCGAAAAGCCCGCATGGTCTCTGAGTCATCCCATTGGTACGCCAGACCGTGCGGAGAAAGTCCGCGAAGGCTGCCTGCTGAAGAGCGCCGATAGGGGCACGCCCTCGCATGTAGCAGGATGTGCACCATTTGACGCTGCCTCTTGGCCACGGACAACAGGAGCGGGCAGTATCCCGTGCCCGGCGCGACCATGGCACCTGCCCGCAGGAGCAGCGTAGTGCGAGCGTGTGAGTTTGCCAAGACCGCATAAACCAGCGGGGTATGACCACGACTGTCGGGTTTGTTTACGTCTGCCCGCAGTGCCAAAAGCGCTTCGAAATGGCATCGAGGCCCTGCCGCAGTTAGTGAGAGGAGCGGAGCGCGCCAGAAGGAAGCATCTTCCGCCGATAGCCGATGATCAACGGCGAGGCGGCCTCGCAGGATCAGCATGATGATAAGTTTAAAGTGCTGACGTCGGATAGTCGAGAACGTCTGGTCCCAGATGTCGTCTGCCAAGTCCGGCACCTCGTCATGCATAAGCACTGCCAAGGCCTCGATCTCGTCCCCGCGCGTCAGATAGACGTTGACGGTAAGGACCCATTGGAAGGGAAGCAGCGCTGGCCGCACGAAGCGCACATGCCAAAGGAGCGGGCAATTCGCCCCTTCGCCGATATCGCGTCGAGTCTCCCGCAGCTGCAGAAATACGGGAGCGATGCCGAAAGCGCGCCCTAGATCGCGCTTCAATTCCGGCACACCGATCCCGGCAGGGTCTCTCCCCAAAACCAGCATGGGAGCTGCCTCGAGCCAGTTGGGCAGACCCTCCAGCAAAGCGACACACAGGTCGCTGGGATGCTCGGCAACGTGTATTTCTGATGTCCCGTGCAAAGCCATGGCGACTGGCCGCGCCACGACTACCCGAAGATGTACATGAAGTGCAAATTTCGGCTTGGTCTGGCTAGAGAGCCGAGACCCTGCAGAAGTCTCGCCCTGCTGCCTTCGCGTGCTCCGCCACAAGAGCAACGAGTCGCGAGCATCCCTGCCTCTCTAAAATCGTAGTCTCTGCCGTTGAGGGACGGCACTCGACCTGACATCGCGGAAACATCCGAATCGGAAACGATGCGCTTCTTTGTGTGTGTGTGTTTGTGCGTGCAACATCGGCCTTCGCTGCAGCCCGCCTCGGCTTTGTCGTGTCCTAAGTGCAAAAAAACAAAGACAGGAAAGCTTGAAGTGGCTAGAAGCCAAGGCCCGGGACGCAGCGCAGGATGCCGTTCCCTGGCGAGCCGACCGATTTCTGTGCATCTGCCTTACAAAACAAGGATTGAAGCGCGCAGAAAGCGAACTGCGTCGCTCGTACCTCAGTAACCTGCCAAAGCAGCTCCGCAAGACGAAAGGAAAGTACCGATCCCCGTCGACAGGATCGAACCTGGCTCGAGACAGGCGGAATGGGAGAAAGACTTGCCTTTCGGTTCCTAGGTAGCCTCGCCTTGGCCTGGGCAAAAAGCCGAGACACCGGTGTTTCCCTGAGAAGGCTGGCACATCGTTCTTGTCGAATGCATGCAAAACGCTTCCCTGCCTGTCCAATCAGCTCTCCGTCGCAACGGGCAACGTCCGTCTCCCGCAATCGGGCAAGGACCTCCGAGAGATGAAAAGACCGAGAAAGAAGGGCCGGCGCCGTGAGATGAACTTCTTCCTCCAACCTCCAGCAAAGCGACGCGCAGGTCGCTGGGATGCTCGGCAACGTGTATTTTTGATGTCCCGTGCAAAGCCATGGCGACTGGCCGCGCAAAGACTACCCGAAGATGTACGTCAGGTGCAAATTTCGGCTTGGTCTGGCTAGAGAGCCGAGACCCTGCAGAAGTCTCGCCCTGCTGCCTTCGCGTGCTCCGCCACAAGAGCAAGGAGTCAGGAGCATCCCTGCCTCTCTAAAATCCTAGTCTCTGCCGTTGAGGGACGGCACTCAACCTGACATCGCGGAAACATCCGAATCGGAAACGACGCGCTTCTTTCTGTGTGTGTGTGTGTGTGCGTGCAACATCGGCCTTCGCTGCAGCCCGCCTCGGCTTTGTCGTGTCCTAAGTGCAAAAAACAAAGACAGGAAAGCTTGAAGTGACTAGAAGCCAAGGCCCGGGACATAGCGCAGGATGCCATTCCCTTTCGAGCCGACCGATTTGTGTGAATCTGCCTTTCAAAACAAGGATTCATGCGCGCGGGACGCGAACTGCGTCGCTCGTACCTGAGTAACCTGCCAAAGCAGCTCCGCAAGACGAAAGGAAAGTACCGATCCCCGTCGACAAGATCGAACCTGGCTCGAGACAGGCGGAACGGCAGAAAGGCTTGCCTTTCGGTTCCTGGGTAACCTCGGCTTGGCCTGGCCAAGAAGCCGAAACACCGGTGTTTCCCTGAGAAGGCTGGCAAATCGTTCTCGTCGAATGCAAGCAAAACGGTTCCCTGCCTGTCCAATCAGCTCTCCGTCGCAACGGGCAACGTCCGTCTCCCGCAATCGAGCAAGGACCTCCGGGAGATGAAAAGACAGAGAAAGAAGGGCCGGCGCCGTGGAATGAAGTTATTCCTCCAACCTACATGCACGATCTCATTTCTCGTCGTAGGATTTCTTTCAGAATGACTGCGCCTCGATGCTCTTCTGGCAACAGGAACACCCTGTAACCTAGGACCCCGAAGCCGAAGCAGGGCAACAGCCGGAGGCGACCGTCGATTGGAGTCCTAACTGCAGGTGCGCCCAGCAGTGAACCACGAAGATGGCGGACCAATTGCCCTCGGCCAGGAGTCGCGGAACGAGTTCCGAAATTACCTTGTGGACCACGTCGGAATGCCCAACGCCGCCGGCTGCGCGCAGCAGCAGAACCGACGTTTCACAATGGTCGTGGCCGAGGCCATCGCGCTGGAACGTGCTGTTCAATAGCGGCAAAAGAACCTCCGGCCGCGTGCTCAGATGAGCGCGGAACTCCAACAGGAGCGAGACCAAAGGGGGGGAGCGGAGCGCCGCCCCTATGCTCAGCGCGGAGAGGCCGTCGGCATCGACGTGATTGACATCTGCTCGAGCCAGGAGAAGTAGAGCGACCGATCCAATTCCCCCATGCCGAGCCGCGAGCAGAAGCGGGGCGGCGTGGCCGGGCGTCGTCATGTTAGGAGATGCCCGCGCCTGTAGCAGCGTAGAAATAGCACCGACTTCCCGTCTTTTAGCCGCCCAAACAAGAGGAAGCCCGTCGTCACCCCATACTATATACTCCGCCTCCTCGATCAGGAAGGGTCGACGCTCCAGGATGTTAGCAGCCAAGTCGTAGTCTTGCCTACAAAAGGCACGCCGCAGGGCCAGTGCATAGGTTGGCAAGGACGCGGAAGAGTCGTAGGTGATGGCAATCCGATCACTGTGTTCTTCGGCGACCAACAACCCCACCGAAGGCATGCGATGGAACTGCTCTAGGATCAAAGCATGTTCGGCTCCGGCTTCACTGAGGGCAACCTCGCAACCACTCAGGGAAAAGCAAACAGGCAGGATCGGCGGGTGCGGGCCCGCAGTATGGTGCCCGTGCATTCGGAAAGCCCGCATGATCTCTTCCGTCATTCCATTCACACGCCAGACCATACGGAGATATCCCGCGAAGGCTGCCCGCTACGGCACGCCGATGGGGGCACGCCCTCGCATGTAGCAGAACATTCACCATTTGACACTGCCCCATGGCCACGGACAACAGGAGCGGGCAGTATCCCGTGTCCGGCGCGACCGAAGCGCCTGCCCGCAGGAGCAGCGTAGTGCAACCGCGCGAGTAGGCAAAGACCGCATAAACCAGCGGGGTATGACCGCGACTGTCGGGTTTGTTTACATCTGCCCGCAATGCCAAAAGCGCTTCGAAATCACCGCGAGGCCGGTTCGCGGCCATCGAAAGAAGAGGAGCACGGCAGGAACAGAAATCTTCCGGCGGGAGATCATGATCGACGGCAAGCCGTCCTCGCATGATCAGCATCATGAGAAGGGAAAAGTGATAGTGAGAGATGAAGCGCAGCGTGTCGTCCCAGATCTCGTCTGCCAGCTCCGGCACCTCGTCATGCATGAGCACCGACAGGGCCTCGTCCTCGTCCCCGCGCTCGAGATAGTCGTCGACGGTAAGGACCCATTCGAGCGGAGTGAGCGCTGGTCGCACGAAATGCACCTGCAGCAAGGAGAGGGAACCCGCTGCTTCGGCATCGTCGCGTCGGGCATCCCGCAGCTGCAGAAAAACGGGGGCCGTGCCCAGAGCAAGCCCAAGATCGCGCTTGAAGGCCAACTCGCCGATCTCGACGGGCTGAAGCCCCCTAACCAGGATTGGCGGTGCCTTCAGCCAGTCGGCCAAACCATCCAGCAGCCCCGCGCACACATCGCTGGGACGGTCGCCCCTCTGAATTTCTAAAAGCACGCAAAGAGCCATGGCGGTGTGCCGCAGAGCCACTACTTCAGCAAGATATAATCAAGAAAAATAACAAAGCTCGGCTTGGCCTGGCTAGAGAGCCGAGACCCTGCAAGACTCTCGCCCTGCTGTCCACGCATGCTCCGAAATCGAAGAAAGGAGCCGTCGGCATCCCCGCCTCTCTAGGCTCGCCTGCTGTGCCGTTCAGGAACGGAACTCCACCTGAGATCGAGTCTCTGGATGCTGGGTGGCATGCATTTTTCGTGTCCCGCGCGAGGCCATGGCGGCGGGCCGTGCTACCGCTACCTGAAGATGTACGTCCAATGCAACCTTGGCTTGGTCTGGCTAGAGAGCCGAGACCCTGCAGAAGTCTCGCCCTGCTGCCTTCGCGTGCTCCGCCACGAGAGAAACGAGCCACGAGCATCCCTGCCTCTCTAAAATCCTAGTCTCTGCCGTTGAGGGACGGCACTCGGCCTGACATCGCGGCAACATCCGAATGGAAACGATGCGCTTGCTTGTGTGTGTGTGTGCCTGCAACATCGGCCTTCGCTGCAAGCCGCCTCGACTTTGTCGTGTCCTAAGTGCAAAATCAAAGAAAGCAAAGCTTCACGTGGCTAGAAGCCAAAGCCCGGGACTCGGCTTGGCATGGCCATGGAGCCGAGACCCCACTGTTTCCCTGAGAAATCTGGCAAGTCCTGAATATCGCGAGCGAGCAAGACGGTCCCCTGCCTGACCGACGAGCAAATGCCCGGGTTTTGCGCTTCGTCTCGTCTGTATCTGCGATCTCTCTTCTTCCTGAGGTTTTTTTTTTAAGGAACCTAGAACTCTCCGTCGACGCTGTCGGCAGCTTCGCAAAGATCCTGCCTGGAGACGGCCGAGACAGCAAAAGAGCCTGCTGTCCCGGTCGCGCGTAACATCGGCTTCACCAGGCCATTGAGAATGCTGCCAAGACGTTCTTCTCGCCACCAAGCAAGATAGTTTCCTGCCTATCCAGGAGCTCTCCATCGCGACCAAAGCAGGGTGCTTCTCTGTCAACAAGGCAAGGAAGGACCTGAACGAGAGAAGCACACCGCGGAAGAAACCCCAGCGCCGCCGCACAAAGTCCCTCCTCTGACCTGCCTGCACGATCGCAATTTCCATACTGCACTGGGTCCTCTGTTGGTATGATACAGACTCCGTGCTCGTGTGGCAACAGCGACGCGTCATCGATTAGGAGCCCGAAGCCAGAGCGACAGGACAGCCTGGGACGGCCGTCGAATCGAGCCCCGACCGAGAATGCGCCCAGCACTGAAGCACGAAGAGGCCGAACCAGTGGCCTTCGGCCACGAGCCGCGGAACGAGGTCCGAGATTACGGCATGGAAAAGTGCGGAGTGCGGAAGGGCACCAGCGGCTCGTAGCAATAGAGCCGGCGTGGCGCAATGGTCCAAATCTTTGCGAGCACCCAAAAATGCTTTGTCCAGTAGCGGCAAAAGATCCTCCGGGTCCTGACTCACATGAGCGCGGAATTCCAGGAGAAGCAAAACCACCGGATAAGACTGACGCTCCGCCCCTGCGCTCAGCGCGCACTGGCCGCCGGCACCAACGTGACCGACGTCTGCTCGTGCCATAAGAAGTATAGTGGCCGCTTCGATTCCTCCATGTCGAGCCGCAAGAAGCAACGGGGCAGCGTGACCGGGCGTTGCGTTCGGAGAGGCCCGCGCCTGTAACAGCGTGGAAACGGCACCGGCTTCCTGTCGCACGACCGCCCAAAGAAGAGGAAGGCCCTGCTCGCCCCACACTCGAGACTCCTGCTCGTTGATCAAGAAGGGATAACGCTCCAGGATGTTAGCGGCCGAGTCATGGTGACCCCCAACGAGAGCACGCCGCAAGGCCAATGCATAAGCCCGCACAGACAAAGAAGAGTCGTAGGTGATGGCAACCCGATCATCGTGTTCTTCGGCAGCCAACCCCGCCGAAGGCATGCGATGGCAATGCTCGAGCACCGAAATGTGTTGGGCTCCGGCTTCGCTGAGGGCAACTTCGGTGCCGCTCAAAGAATAACAAACGGGCAGGATCGGCGGGTGCAAGCCAGCGGCGTGGTGCCCATGCAGTCGGAAAGACCGCAGAGTCGTTTCATCATCCCATTGACACGCCAAATCGTAAGGAGAAATTCCGCGAAGGCTGCCTGATGGGGCACGCCGATGAGGGCAGCCCCTGGCATGCAGCAGAATATGCAGCATGTCACGCTGACTCTCAGCCACGGACAGCAGGAGCGGGCAATATCCCGTGTCCGGCGCGACCGCGGCACCTGCCTGTAGCAACAGCGTAGCGCGAGCGGGCGAGCGGGCACGGACCGCATAAGCCAGAGGAGTATGACCACGACTGTCCGGGCAGTTAACCTCCGCGCGCAATGCCAAAAGCGCTTCGAAGTGGCCTCGATGGTCGTTCACAGTCAGCGACAGGAGCGGAGCGCGCCCGGATGGCGAAGCTTCCACCAGGTGTAGATGATCGACGGCAAGGCGGCCTCGCCAAATCAGCACGATGAGAACGTGAAAGTGCTTATGGCGTACGATGCACAACACTTCGTCCCAGATCTCGTGAGCAAGCTCCGGCACCTCCCTGTGCATGAGCACCGCCAAGGCCTCCGACTCGTCATTTTGCTCGAAAAGGACGCAGACGATCTTTACCCACTCGAAGGAATGTAGCAGTGGCGGCAGGAAGTGCACGTGCACGAAGGGAGGGCAGGACACTCTGCAAACAACATCGCGTCCATTGTCCCTGAGCTGCAGAAACACAGAAGCAGTGCCAAGAGCACGCCCAAGATTCCGCTTCAGTTCTGGCACGCCGACCAGAGAGGCCCCAATCCCCCAGAACAGGTGTGGCGGCGCCTTGACCCAATTGGCCAGACCATCCAGCAACCCCGCGCACAGATCGCTGGGGCCGTTACCTATTTGTATTTTCAAAGGCACATGCAAAGCCATAGCGACGGGCCTCGCAACGAGAAAGTGAAGATGTGAGTCGAGTGCTGCCTCGGCTTGGCCTGGCCAGAAAGCCGAGACCCTGCACACAGGCCTCGTAACGAGTACCTGAAGATGTATGTCGAGTGCTAGCTCAGCTTGGCCTGGCTAGAGAGCCGAGACCCTGCGAAACTCTCGCCCTCCTGACTACGCATGTTCCGCCGCAAGAGAAAGATGTGCCGGGAATCCCCGCCTCTCTGGGTTCGTATTCTTTGCCCTGGAGCGACAGAGGTCTACCTGAGCTCGCCGAACATCTCAACTGGAAGCACATGCACTTATCACGCACCTGCATGTTTTTTTTGGGTGTCCCATGTCAACCCATGGCGGCGGGCCACGCTACCACTGCCTGAAGACGTACGTCGAGCGCAAGCTCGGCTCGTCCCGGCCGGAGAACCGAGACCTGCAAAACTCTCGCCCTACTGCCTTCGCATGCTCCGCCGCGAGAATAACGAGTCGTCGGCATCTCTGCCTCTCTAAAATCGTAATCACTGCCGTTGAAGAACGCCACTCAACCTGAGATCCCGGCAACGTCCGTATCGGAAAAGATGCACTTCCTTGTGTGTGTGTGTGTGTGTGTGCAACATCGGCCTTCGCTGCAGGCCGCCTCGGCTTTGTCGTGTCCTAAGTGCCAACTCAAACAAAGGAAAGCTGCACCTGCCTAGAAGCCGAGGCCAGGGACGCAACGCAGGATGCCTCGCCCTTTCGAGCCGACCGCTTTCTGCGCATCTGCCTTACAAGACTTGCCATAGCTTTGTAACGCACAAAAGCTCGTTTGACGAAAAAAGCCTCGGCTTGGTCTGGCCAGAAAGCCGAGACCTCCACATTCGTCGGCCTTCGCTGCAAGCCGTCTCAGCTTTATCGTATCCTAACTGCCAACTTAAACAAAGGAAAGCTTCACCTGGCTAGAAGCCAAAGCCCAGGACACGGCGCAGGATGCCTCTCCCTTTCGAGCCGACCGATTTCTGTGCATCTGCCTTAGAAAACTTTCCGTGGCGATGTGACGCGCGACCACTCCTTTGATGATAAAAGCGTCGGCTTGGTCCGGCCAGAGAGCCGAGACCCTGCGAAAGTCTCACCCTGCTGCCTAGAAATGACCCGAAAGAACTGAGAGGACCCGTCAACTTCCCCGCCTCTCGAGGCACTCGTGCTCTACCATTCAGAGACGATAGTCGACCTGAGATCGGCGGAAATCTGAATTGGAAGCAATGAACGTCTGGCACCTTGAGGAGACAGCCTCCACATTGCCGGCACGTTGGATTTGGCCTCGCTGTCCTGCAACAGTAAATAACCCTTTTCCCCCTTAACTTTCTCCCGAAGTCTTACAGCGCAACAAACTGCTCTTGCTGCCCGCCTCGAACACGGACGTTATTAACCCCCCGCCCCACCCCACCCTACCCCCCTGCCCTCACCCCACCCCCTCCACCCCCGAGCCCGCCCAGAGCCGACCGAACCACGCCTTTTGTAGCCTACATAAGTGCGAACGTGACCGACACCCACCCCCCGAAACCAATCAAAAGGCACGTTTGCGACCTCCGAGCTTGCGTTTTCTAGACTTCCCACGAGAGTACTCTTCCTGCACGCATCAAACACGGACGTTATTAACCTCCCACCCCCAACCCACCACCCCCGCCACCCAAAGGTGCGTGTCCAGCCTCGGAGCTTGCGTTTTCCGAAGTCCCTATGACAAAAGTAGTCTGGCTGCACGCATCAAACACGGACGTTATTAGCCTCCCACCCCGCCCCCCCCCCCACCCCTCAGACCCCGCCCCCCGAGATTGCCTCTTCAACCTGTTCCAGAGATCCGATGAGACTGCTCTTGCTGCACGCTTCAAACGATAGAGTTACCGGTCCCCCCGCCCGCCCGCCCCTTCCGCCCTCCCCCCGCAACGCTTGCCTGTTCCAGGCTTCCAATGAGACCTCGTGCTCTGCCATTCAGGGACGGAACTCTCTGTTGGCGAAGAAGGAACCTGAACGAGAGGAGCACACCCAGGAAGAGAGCCTAGCCTCTCGCCCAAAGTTCCTCCGATGGACCTGAGGCCCCCAAACCAGGATTGGCCGTGCCTCGAGTCACTTGGCCGGACTATCCGGCAGCCGCGCGAGAGTACTCTTGCTGCACACATCAACCACGGACGTTATTAACCTCCCGCCCCCAACCCACCACCCCCGCCACCCAAAGGTGCGTGTCCAGCCTCCGAGCTTGCGTTTTCCGAAGTCCCTATGACAAAAGTAGTCTGGCTGCACGCATCAAACACGGACGTTATTGGCCTCCCCCCCCGCCCCCCCCCCCACCCCTCAGACCCCGCCCCCCGAGATTGCCTCTTCAACCTGTTCCAGAGATCCGATGAGACTGCTCTTGCTGCACCTCGCTCTATTCCAACCGGACGGTCCGTCGAAAACTCCGCAGAAGACGAGCTCAGTGTCTCCGGCAATCGGACCGCCGGGCACCTGGCAGAAACACGACGCTCCGCGCAACGCCAGGCTGCGAGTTCGCATGTGACATTCTGAAATACTATAAAGATAAGGCAGCTCCTTTTTTCCCGATGCAAGTGAAGCCATCGGCCGGCATGCCAAGAACTATCGAATTAACCGACAGGTGGCGCATACCACCCGTCTGTTGCGTCAAGATGCATGTGCCGGCGACATCGAAAAGCGTCTCGGGCAAGAGAATTGCTGGGTTGAGATATATGAAAATCCATGATAAACCTTCAGGATCCGTGCAAACGGCAAACTTTGCATGCGAGACGCGAGCACGGAAGGAATCTTCTCCGAAGCGCCGTGACGAAGGGTTTCGGTCTTCGCCGTGTCCGTTAAAACATTCTTTTCCGAGAAAGTTCTCGACAACAGCATACTTCCTCGGCTCCTAGTGCAAGTCACGCAGCTTCAACTTGTCGCACAAGCCAAGTGCCGTGTAGAGATGCTCGCAGCACCCCCGAACGCAGAAGTGGTTGCAATGACAGACGCCAAAGCGATGTTCTGCAACACCTTCATGCGAAGATCGCCACCAGGGGTGAGGGAACTCCATGTCGACGCACACGACAACGTAGGCTGCCACGAGACGCAAGACTCTCCACGGATCCCTGTGCAAAGGATTTGGAGCGTTCAAGCTCAGCAATGCAGCTTTCGCCTCCTGCGGAGTCTCGCAAAAGTGCAGGTTGGCCAAAGCGAGACACTTTTCCGCGTCGAACTCTGCCTCGCCCGGCTCCTGCAGGACCCAGTTGTCTCCATGCTCGAGACGTCGGAGGCTTCTCCACATGCAGAAATACCGACGACCGTCTCCCCGCGAAACTTCACAAACTGCAGAGGGTCTGAAAAGATACTCCAGCGTCGTGGTACGACCTTGTCGCGGAAGATCAGAGCCCCACAGAAGCTCCCGATGCCACCGTTCAGAGGGAATGTCGGCCAGAAGTTTCTTGCGGCTGCGCAAGACTTCCCCTCGCTCCTTAGCAAACTCTGTCAGGTTCGCGAGAAAGTCCCCCACGCTCTGCTTCGAGGATACGCAAGCCTTCAACTCGTTTCGGTGCCAGTTCTCTTGAGCCTGCCCCGCCGACCCGGAACCGGGCTGCACGCGGGCAGGATGGACGTTCCAACAGGCGCTGAAACCGCGACCGAAGCCGCGCTCCTCCAGCCAGTGCATCTTCAGAAGTCGGATCGTCTCCGTTTCCGGTGGCTGCAAGCTTTCGAGAAAGTCCAAGATCGCCTCCCAAATGGCAGCGAAAGCACCGGGAGAAGCGGTTCTGCTGCTTAAGACAGCAAACTCCACGAGACGCAGGTAGTCCTGCTGCCTGAGCTTGGACTTCACGTTCTCGAATATGCCGGCCCTCCGGATTAGGATGTCGTCCGAAAGAAAGGGAAGGTGCCTGCTTCTCCTAGCGCCGATCATGTAAGCGAAGTCACACACCCGAACGCTGTTAGGGTAGATCTGACGCCGCGCGGCCTCCAGCCCTCTGGCCTCGGCTCCATATATTTGCAGGTGCTCGACATCGCACAGATCCAACTTCGCCACGTGCCTGACCAGACGATTCAAGGCGGTCATGATGTCCGCGTAGCACTCCTCGCTCTCCTGGGGAACGAGGGCATACACCAGCTCCTGGTAGCGAGTCATGTAGCCGTGCTTTTTCAGCTCCTTCGAGAAAATGCCTCCAGTGAGCAGAACGCAGTTGTTCCTCGTCAGCTTGAAACTGCCGTCGAAACAGAGACGGATGCATTGGATGCTGGAAAAAAAAAAAAAAACATCGCGGGCCGCTCCCACGTCAGCGAAACAAAACACGAAGTCCTTTTCTAGGAAGCGCTGATGCAACAGCGCCCAGGTACGGTCTTGGTCGAAGTTCTCCATGGTCGGCATGCCAGACGCCCGAGCCTCCAAGTCACGGATCGCGCTCCTCGGCAGAGGACCGAGCTTGACGCAATCCTGGTTTTGGCCGCTCCCTTTTCCTCTCCTGCGTTCTGCTGCTTGATGTCGAAGCGCCAGACTCCGCTTCTGGGCTGCGGGTCGCTTCTGGGCAGCAGACCGCTTCTGCGCGCCGGGGCGACACCTCAGCCTGCCGGATGGTCTCTCTGCTGCCTTGGCCGCAGGCCGCTTCGGCTTTGCCATGTCCACACCGATAAAATGAAAGGGGAAGAAAAGCTTGACCTGGCCAGCAGCCGAGGCCTGGAACGCGGCGCTGAACGCAGCCGCACTTAGAGCCGAGAAATGCTGGAATGCAACATCACTGCCTATCCTGCAGACCGCTGCAACGTGCCGAAAGCAATAAGGAAGGGCTTGTTTTTGCAATGCACGCGAAGTCGTCAGTCAGCATGCCAGGAGATGCGAATTAGCAGACAGGCGGCATAGTCCACTCGTCTGTCTGTCATCGAGATGCATATGCCAGCGACATCTTAAAGAAAGTCGGGCGAGACGATTACTAATTTGACATAGAAAAAGGTCCAAGACGAAGCTTAGGGACCGGTACAAAAAAGGCAACATCAAGGACGCCAGACATGGCCACGGCGAGAATCTTGTCCGAAGCGCCGTCAAGACAGCATCTACTCTTCGTCGTCTGACTCGAGGGTTTTTTTCCCGAGAAGCCTCTCTCTCTCTTTGTTCTCGAAGTAAGCATACTTCCTCAACTCCCTCTGCATGTCGCGCAGGCTGTCCTCGCTCTCCACGTAGCCAGCGGCAGGAGCTGCTTTCGACCCGGCAGCCTTCGCTCTTCTGGCGCCGTCCGACGGCGGAGCGTATGGGGCATTGCTGGGAGGCCTTGCCTTCTTTTTGGGCATCTCCATCGGCTCCGCCCTGCCCTTCCTGAGACCTTTTTTCGGCGCCTCGCAAGGGATCGTCACGTCCAACAGTCCGCACAAGTTCAAGGCCGTGTACAGATGCTCGCAGCACCCCCGAACACAAAAGTGTTTGCAGTGGCACATACCAACGCGGTGTTCTGCGCCGCCTGCGTGCGAAGATCGCC
Source organism: Symbiodinium sp. CCMP2592 (assembly GCA_905221615.1). NCBI lineage: Eukaryota > Dinophyceae > Suessiales > Symbiodiniaceae > Symbiodinium > Symbiodinium sp. CCMP2592. The sequence goes on along the minus strand of CAJNDT010001876.1, from coordinate 5,608 downwards.
ACCAGGGGTGAGGGAAGTTCATGTCGACGCACACAACAACATAGGCTGCCACGAGACGCAAGACTCTCTCTGGATCAATGTGCAAGGGATTTGGAGCATTCAACTCTTTCAATGCAGCTTTCGCCTCCTGCAAGGTCTCGCAAAAGTGCAGGTTGGCCAGGGCCCGGCACTTTTTGTCGTTGAAGTCCTTGTCGCCCGGCTCCTGCAAGGCCCAATGGTCTCCGTCCTCGATACGTCGAAGGCTGCGCCGCATGCAGAAGTACCGACGACCGTCTGCCCGAGAAACTTCGTAAACTGCAGAGGGTCTGGCCAGGTACTCCAGCGTCGTGGTACGACCTTCCTTCGGAAGAAAAGAGCCGGACAGGAGCTCCCGATCCCACCGTTCGGAGGGAACATCCACCATTTGCTTCTCTCTTTTGCGCAAGATTTCGCCTCGCACCTTGGCAAAGTCTGTGAGATTCTTCAGAAAGGCATCCACGCTCTGCTTCAAGTCAACCCCAGCCTTCAACTTGTTCTTGTGCCAGTTCTCTTGAGCCTGACTACCCGACCCAGAACCGGGCTGCACGCGTGCAGGATGGACGTTCCAGCAGGCAGTGTAACCGTGGCCGTCGGGGCGCTGCTCCAGCCAGTACGACTGCAGAGCCTCGATCGCGTCGTCTTCCGGCGGCTGCAAGTTTTTCAGAAACTCGAAGACCACGTCCCAGATAACGGCGAAGGCGCCAGGAGAAGCGCTTCTGCTGGTGAAGACAGCAAACTCCACGAGATCCGAGTATTGCTTCTGCCTGAGCTTGGACTTCACGTTCTTGAAGATGCCGGCCCTCCAGACTTTGATATGCTCCGTAAGACTGGGAAGGCCGCTTCTGGTGGCGCCGATTATGTGAGCGAAGTCAGACACCCGAACGCTATGTGGGTAGATCCGACGCCGCGCTGCCTCCAGCCCTCTAGCCTGATCACCATGTATCTGCAGATGCTCGACTTCGCAAAGCTTCACACCGGCCACATACTCGACCAGACGATTCAAGGCGGCCATGAAATCCACATAGCACGCCTCGCTCTCCTGCGAAACGAGAGCGTACAGCAGCTCCTGGTAGTGAGTCGCGTAGCCATGCTTGCCCAGCTCCTTCGTGAGAATGCCTCCGGTGAGCAGAACGTACTTGTTCTTCGTGAGCTTGAAAGTGCCATCAAAACAGAGGCGGATGCATTGGAGGCTGGACAGAAGCCGAAACACATCACGAACCGCTCCCACGTCTGCAAAACAAAACATGAAGTCCTTTTCTTGGAGACGCCGCTCCAGCAGCGCCCAGGTGTCGTTGTGGTTCACCTTGTCCATGGTCGGCATGACAAACGCCTGAGCCTCGAAATCACATATTGCCCAGTCGCGCACGCGAGCGAGCTTGGCGCATTCCCTGTTTTTGCCAGTTTTCCTTCCTCTCCTCCGATCGTTGTCTATGAAGTACTTGATGTTGGTCGCGTCGGGCAACGGCTTGGCTTTGTTCGTCTTCTTGCGCATACACTGCATGAGCGACTGCATGCGGTATGTTTCTTTGCCATCCACATGATCCCTGATAATGCTCTTCTCCTGCTCGTCCAGACTCTTCTCGCGCTGACCGTATCTGTAATCCCAGTTGCCGTGCTCGGAGGAAGGCGCGCTGCGGACCTCCAAGGTCTTAGAACAAGTCTTGTTCCTGTACGTAGCGAACCCTTGCCAGCCCTTGTTCTTGTGACATTTGATGCACGAGTTGCACCAGATGTTCATGCGAAAAGTGCCTGACGGCACCTGCACATGCTTGCTGGATTTGATGGCCATAGTTCGACCCTTGAAGGCTGTGGCACACCATTTAGTAACGTAGTCCTTGAAGTCCTTGTAGTTGCGCAAATGCTCGACCTCTTCCTGCAGTCGAAGCCCTAGACTCCGCTTCTGGGCTGCGGGTCGCTTCCGGGCGGCGGGCGACTTCTGCGCGGCTGGGCGGCGCAGAACCTTGCCGGCAGCCTTCTTTGCTGCCTTTGCCACAGGCAGCTTCGGCTTCGTCATGCCCCGACTAACAAAAAAAAGGAGAGCGACGGCTTGACCTGGCTAGAAGCCGAGGCCGGGGTGCAGCGCAAAATGCCACCGCACTTCGAGCCGACCGATTTGCATGCATCTGCCTTGCATAACAATAAGTCGTGCGTGCAGGACGAAAGCTGCAGGACACGTACCTCAATGGGCCGACCTGCAAATTATGAAAGCAACATAGAGCATTTTGCTGCGCTTGCCTGCAGTTTCGCGTATTTCGGAAGGCAAGAGGAAGAACCCGAAAAGAAGACGCAGCGCTTCCCGACAGCCGAACGCGGCGGAACCTCGTCGGAATGCCTCGTCGCTGCCTTTGCTGCAGACCGCCGCAACATGCCCAAACTCGCATGATAAGAAACGGCTTGACCTGGCCAGCGGCTAAAACCCGGCGTGCAGTGTCAAGCGGCACCGCAATTAGAACCAAGAGATTTAGACGCGTGCTGCAGTACGTACGAAAGAAGAATGAGTTTCTTCTCTTCCCGCCACTCCAACCCCGACGGCAAGCGCCGGCAAACAAAGTCCGCCACTTCGTGGTTGTTCGGAACGTTCCGCTGGCTTTGCTGCAGGCCGCTACGACTTCGTCGTGCCCTAGCAAACATAATAAATGAGAGCGACAGCTTGACCTGGCTAGCAGCCGAGGCCTGGGACGCAGCGCCATACAACACCGCACTTCGAGCCGACTGATTTGTGTGCATGTGTTTTGCATAAGAATAAGTGGTACATGCCCTGTAAAATGGCAGTGACTTCGAACCGAGTCGTGCGGAAAAGAAAACAGAAAGGACGGCTTGACCTCGCCGGCGGCCGACACCCGGCCTGCAGTGTGAAGCGACACCGCACTTAGAACCGAGAGTTTGATACGCGTCCTGCAGTAACTATCAATGAAAAATGAGGTTCTGCTGTTCCCGCCACTCCACCCAAAATTCCACTGCCTTTGCTGCAGGCCGCTTCGACTTCGTCATGCCCTAGCAAACAAAAAAAAAGAGAGCGACAGCTTGACCTGGCTAGCAGCCGAGGCCTGGGGCCTGCAGTGTGAAGCGGCACCGCACTTACAATCGAGAGATGTATACACGTGCTGCAGTAATTATCAATGAAGAATGAGGTTCTTCTCTTCCCGCCACTCCACCCCCGACGGCAAGTGCCGGCTTATGAAAATCCACCACTTCGTGGTCGTTCTGAAACTTCCGTTGCCTTTGCTGCAGGCCGCTTCGACTTCGTCATGCCCTAGCAAAGAATAAAATGGAGAGCGACAGCTTGACCTGGCTAGCAGCCGAGGCCTGGGATGCTGTAGGATTCCGTGCAACACGACGCCGCACTTCCAGCCAAGCTATATGTATGCATTAGTTTTGCATAAATATGACTAGTACGTGCAGGACGAAGGCTGCGCGTTGCAGACCTCGGCGGAGCGAAGCGAAAGGCCCAAAGCAGAACAGAGCATTTCACTTCGCTTGCCTACGCTTTCGCATATTTCATAGAGCAACAGAGAGACCCTGAAGAGGCGGCAGAATGCGACCGCGCCGGAACCTGGCTGGAATGCCTCGTCGTTGCCTTTCCTGCGGACTGCTGTAATTGCCCAATCTAGTCGAGTCGCGACCTTTCTGTCGCCCTCCATACTTGTCGTCCCAGTTGCCGTGCTCCAAGTCCTCGGTGATGTAGACGCGGACGGTCTCCTTCTCGTACGATGCAAAACCACGCCAGCCTTTCCTTCCGTGACATTGGATGCAAAAGTTGCACCAAGCTCCGCGCAAAGAAAATCAGCACATCCCTTCTTCGAAGCGGTCTTCTTGCTGCATGTGATGGCCCTGCAGCGAACAGGGGAGCGGCCGTAGCGCGCCGGGGCTCCAACGAGTCTTTCATGCCAGGATACTGCAGGCCTACACCACTTTCGGCATCGCGAAGATTGAAACGCCCAGTCTTGCGTAAGCATTGCCACGACGACCCGGAAGAAGCTTTCGTCTCGAGCGCTGCTGAAGATCGCTTCATCGCTCGGACGACTTAGCCTGACCGGCGGCCGAAACCCCGACCCAAAAACTCACATGTATAATTTCTTGGCCTGGCCATCAGCCGAAGCCTCCTGCGTGGCACGGTTCGAGCCAAAAGATTGCAAAAGCGTGACTTTGCAAGAATGAATGCAGTAAGCTCGAGAACTGCGATCACGGCTAACGCGAAAAGCTTCAATGTGGATGCCGGCAACGGAAAACTCGTGTTCTCTCGCTTGCATACACGTCTGCATCCGTGAAACGTCCACGAAATGAATTAATTAATTGCTGACATTAACCGGGAGGGAACGAGCCCTGAGGGTGCTCAGATGGGCAGCCACGGAGGAGCCTTGCTGTGCGAGCTCCAACAGTGGTTATCGATGAGAAACGTCAAGTTCTTCTCTTCCGGCCACTCCGCCCCCGACGGCAGATCACGAGTCCTCAGGCTGCTCCGATGGGCAGCGGCGGAGGAGCCTTGCGATGCAACCTCCTGCGGTAGTTCTCAATGAATAACCTCAAATTCTTCTCTTCCGGCCACTCAACCCCCGACGGCAAGTGCCGACAAACAAACTCCGCCACTTCGTGGTTGTTCGGAAAGTTCTGCACGCCCTGCCTGACCAGAGCCTTCGCGGTCGAGTCGAGACCTTTCTGTCGCCCTCCGTACTTGTAGTCCCAGTTGCCGTGCTCCGAGTCCTCGGTGGTGTAGATGCGGACAGTTTCCTTCTCGTACGATGCAAAGCCACGCCACCCTTTCCTTCCGTGACAATGGATGCAAGAGTTGCACCAAAACTCCATGCGGAGAAAATCCGCACATCCTTTCTTCGGAGCGGTCTTCTTGCTGGATTTGATGGCCGTGTACCGAAGGGGAACGGACGTGGCGCACCAGCGCTCCGCCAAGGCTTTCAAGCCGGGATACTGCAGGCCTGCAACTATTTCGGTGTGGCGAAGCTTGAAACGCCCACTGTTAGAGAAGCATTGGCCCGACTCCCCGGAAGAAGCATTCGTCTCGAGCATTGCTGCAGGTCGCTTCATCGCTTGGACGACTTAGCTTGGCCAGCAGCCGAAGCTCCGGCCGAAAGGACAAGGGCACTTTCCAAACTCAAAGAGCCCAAATGGCCTGGAGAATGCAAGTGCGTGCAGACGCCAATAAAAGGACCTTGCGGCCAAACAGAACATGCAACTTCGACGGGTGCGCCTGATCCAACCAAGGACTCCGCACTGCAGGTCCTGCGAAGCTCCACGAACCTGGCACGGACTATGCTTCTTGACTCCTATGATTCCCAAAGATGCAAAGATACAATGAAAAGCTGCTTTGCGACCGCTTCCAACCGAGCCTTCCATTAAACGTTTGCAAAGGGAATTACGAATTAGCCTGGAAGTGACAGCTCCGGGACCCGCAGGCTCAGCGGTCTGCCAATGATCCTGAGATTCGTCCGCCGTCCGGCGCCGTCAATCTCAGAGCAAACAATAAATCCGCAATGACTAGACGCACTTCGCGTTCTTCGAACGCATCCATGCGACGCAGATCGTGCAGCCGGCGAAAAATCGATGCTCTGAGAATCCGCACCCCCCGCAAGTGCAA
>CAJNDT010001875.1:32500-40624 GCA_905221615.1 Symbiodinium sp. CCMP2592 | reverse complement strand
GGGAACACTCTCAACAGAAACGCTGCGAGAAATCTGACATCCAGCTATGAGTTGACATGGGCATCCACAACAACACACTGTTTCCCTTGCTTGGGGACACGGCGGATGTTCTTCGTGCAGTTGAACCACCGCTGCTCCTCGGAGCATGCACCTTAGCAGCACCAGCATGTGGGCTAGCAGCATCAGTACGTAGGTGCGACATTTTTGAAGCATGGTCCCGCATCAGGAGTACACGTCAAATCTAGAACGGGTTAGCATGGACTTGAATAGGAATGACATCCGTAAATCGAGCATTCGTGTGTCGAATGGTGTCCACGCAGTTTGTACATCTGAGGCTGTGGGTATCAAGGTTCGGATCATGGCACTGTACAAGGCTTCCCTTTCAAATGTAGAACGGACTAGCATGTCCCGCGGCAAGGATGACACACACAAATCCACGATGTTTACACGGATAGGCGCGCGAGTAGCTTATGCAATGGCCCCGCACCAGAAGTATACGCTACATCTAGAACGGATTAGCATGGACTTCAATAGGCACGACACTCACAAATCGAGCATTCGTTTGTTGAGGGGCTTCCATGCAGCTTCTACATTTTTGGCTGTGGGTCCTGCGATGAGGATGACACCCACAAATCCATGATATTTTTGCATGGATATGAGCGCCCGCAGCCTGTATCTGCAAGAAGGAAGTCTTGAAGAGGTTATCCTGTTCTACAAGAGCAAGGACATGGGATCGAGAGAGCAGGGGACAAGAGGACGATGGGATCAGGGGACAAGGGGACAGGGGGCAGAGGGACAGAAGGACAGGGGGACAGAGGGACCGCGGACGCGGGACAGGGGGACAGGGGGACAGGGGGACAGGGGAACAAGGGGGACAGAGGGACAGGGGGACAGGGGGACAGGGGGACAGGGGGACAGGGGGACAGGGGACAGGACGCAGGAGTGTGCGCGTATCGGGGTGGGTGTGCGCGTATCCGGGTGGGTATGTGGTTATGTGTATGTAGATGTGTTCAGATCTTTGTATCTGTGTGTGAGTATGTGTGCGTGTGTGTGTGTGTGCGTATGTGTGTGTATGGGTGTGTGGGTGTGGGTGTGTGTGTGTGAGTGGGTGTACGTATGTGTTTGTATTGGAATTCGCATGGGTGTGTCTATGTACACATGTACGCGTTTGTGGGTGCGTGTGTGTGTGTATGTGTGCGGGTGTGCGTGTATGTGTGTGTGTGCGTGTGTGTGTGCCTGTGTTGACATAGTGTGTGTATGTACAACAGGTACGACATGTTGCACATTGAGTCTCCCTGCACAAAGCTTATAAAAGCATTTTTGAGCGTCCGCGCCACAGCTCCGATCACCACTTTAGTTACAGCCGTCGTTGCGCATGGAGCACAAAGCCTCGCCGGGATAGTACTCTGCTTCATCTCGAGGAGATGCATAGCTCTGCTCACGTTTATGGCGCGGCTTCCACCAACTTCGGTTGTAGAAGCTCTGGTGCTGCATAACCTCTTGACGGCGCTTAGCCTCTCTTTCCGTAGCCTTCTGTTTATCACGTTCTTGTTGAAGTGTCAACCTCTTCACTTTCAATGCTTCCAACTGAACTTGGAGAGCAAGCTTCGCGTCATCGTCAACACCCCTGGCCGTCTTCTGGGTCATCTCTGCTCTTGCTTTGGCTTTCTCTAGCTCGCGCTTTTGAGGCTCAGCATCTGTCTTGATAGTGGTAGAAGTCTTGCAAGTGCAGCGGTTACCGCCCCATTTGGAGCATCCCGGACACTTCTTCCGAGCCATGGTCGTGTCTTGATCTATGTCTTGGGGCTACTGTGGCTTGCAATGGCTTCGCTAGGAGGTTGCGGACGATAGTAATCGGAATAGGAATAGCAATACAACGCAAACAAGAATAAGATAGTAGATAAACTAATGCAGCTCAAGCCCGTCTGCAGCGCTGAGGCCAACACCTGATGCGGACATAGAAGTAGCATCATATTAAATAATATATCCTATATAATTAGGTATGCATGCAGGAATCGTGCCTCGAAGTATTCGTTTATCATATTGCCATACATCAACTATAGAGTTATATGTATATGACCCCATATATCGACACTCCAAGGAACAATAAGAAAAACGTAAAGTAAAAAATGAAAACTCACATGCCGGTCAGCTTAATCATAGCTGCGCAATATTCTTTACGTGGGTTAACTGACTAAATGGACAAACACATAGACGGCGAGGTACAGCCAGCGAGGGGGGGGGGGGGGGGGGGGGGGGGGGGGGGGCGCCAAAAAAAAAAAAAAAAAAAAAAAAAAATGCGGAGGGGGGGGGGGGGGGCAGCGCCAAAAAAAAAAAAAAAAAACTAAAATCTAAAAATATTTTTTTTTTTTTGTTTTTTTTTTTTTGGCGCTGCACCCCCCCCCCCCCCGGCCATTTTTTTTTTTTTTTTTTTTTGGTCGCTGCCCCCCCCCCCTTGCGGGGACAGCCTGTTCGGCCCTTGCGCATAACAGAAGTCTTAAAAGAAGACATTGCGTATATATAACAAAGCAGCTGTGACGGTAAGGACAAGTGAGAGATCAGTGTACGAAATGTTGCGATATTCCAAAAGGATGAAATACAAACCGAATTATTATAAATATGTTTGGACTACCAACAAGGAGTGTCGAAAATATGGGGCCCGTAATGTCTTATTTTCTGTAAAATAGGTAAACAGCAGACTCAGGGTATGTGGCGAAATACGATCCGGATTCGCTCACCCTGGTGGCCGCCTGCCTTCGGTTACCTTTAGCTCGGGAGCTAATCCTTCTTCGGGTTCAGGTAGCGCTAGCGTAGGTGCAACGGCCAAGGGCGCAGCGACCCCCACAGCGGGGCCGAAAAACACACCGCAGCCGCCCCCGGCAAAGACCGGCGGAGCGCAGGAGCGTGCAGCGATGCCGACAGGGGCGTCGAAGATTCGCAAGCTCGAGGCTGAGGTACACGACCTCACTGATGCGAATCGCTGCCAAGAAAGCACTATATAAGTGACTTGAGGAAAGCCCTGCACGATGTGAAACGCCAGCGCGATAATGCGCTTGACAGACTGGACGACATGCGTCACAGGGCAGAAGAGGCCGATAGGGCCGAGGCGGAGCTGCATAGGGTCACGAGGCGCTCCAGATCGCGTCGCAGGCGGAGGGATAGTACCTCCTCAGATCGGGATCACCGTCGCGAGCGCACCCGGGAGCGGGACCGCACTAGAGAGCGGAGACGGATGGACTCCAGACCTCGGGATAGGTCCGAGGCGCCGACCCGACAGCGCCTTTCCAGATGGGGTCGCAATCGCCCAGCCCAGTTCCCGAGCGCCGGAACCCGCGTCCCTCCGCACGGCCAAAGGCAAGGGCAAGGGCAAGGAGCCGCCCCACAGTGTCTATGACGAGGTCGAGTACCACGGTGACACAGGCACAGGTGACTGGGATCCACCGGGACCCAGGGGCAATCTCGGAAGACGCCCTCCCGAGCCGCCGGAGCCACCGCGCTTTCGAGGAAGTTCAGGCAGTGCTGGCTATCACAGGATGCCAGATCGTGAGAATCCACACCGCCCGATGACGCAGCGGGAGGCATGGTGGTACTTCCACGGCGATAGGCCGTCGGGTGAGTGGACAGATGCGGAGTGGGCCGACTTCCGCCGCCAGTTCCCTTTAAGCCACCGGGCCAGGGCAAGCTCGTGGAGATTGACGACAGGATCTTCTCCATCGACGTGGGAGCCATCGAGCTCAGCCCCGACACAGGTTTCGGGTGGAACAGACGCATTGTTTTCCCGGACTTCCCTGACGGCGTGCTCACCTCCATATTTGAGGTGTTGAACGAGAAGCCTGCGCCAGCGTGCTGGATCGGTCCATACGCACCGAGGCGCTTCTGGGCTGGTGATAAAAATCACCATGAGCTAAGCGAACGGCACGACATAAAGTGCACTGTGGTCACCCGCCACACAAGCCGTTCGTACAAGCCTACGGGGAGGCTACGGGACATAGATCCCATAGGGTATTTGTTCTCCCATCCGGACCCCGCGGACGGCTCCAGTTGGACATATGAAGGCACATGCCACCCACCGGGGTCGGAGTCCAACAGACTGCCCACCGAAACCGGTGGAGCTGACCAGCCCTGCCCGACGCAGGAGCCCACGGAAGACGGCGCATACGTCGCGCTTTGGGTCTTTCCCTTGGCGTTTGACTCAGCCACGGTGCCACATCAGATCGAGGACACAGAATCCTTGAGTGCAGTGTACAACCCAGAGGACCGCCGATTGAAAAAAATCAAGCGGGATTGAAAATTCTCAGCGTTTTGATTGTGTCGATCAAATTCAATAGAAAACGATCTTTTTCAATGGAAATTTAAATCCTCAAAATCAATAGAACTGCGACATAAAAATCAATAGAAACCTCCACATCAAAATCAATAGAAAATCTCCATAAAATCAATAGAAATTTTCCATAAAATCAATAGAAATTTTCCATAAAATCAATAGAAATGTTATCTCAAATCAAACGAGAAACACTTCTGACATCACTAGATTTCAGCGCTATCTCTGCCTCCACCACTATATATAATACCTCTACCTCGACCTCAACCTGTACCTTTATCCGTATCTCTGCCTGTATATCTCTCTATCGCTCTACCGCTCTATCGCTCGATCTACCGCTCTACCGCTCGGTCGCTCTATCTCTCTATCTCTTATATCTCCCTGTCTCTCTATCTCTCCATCTCTACCTGTATTTTTATTTCTATATATCTATCTCTTTCTTTTTTCTCTTTCTCTATCTCTCCCTTTCTCTTCCCCACCCTTTCCCAGAAGGCTTCCAGCCTAACACTTCTTTTTCACAGCAGCGGCAGGGAATCTTGGGTGAAGCTTCTTTTGAGCTCTCCTTCGAAACTTGGCCTTGTAAAGGCCTCGGAGCCTAACTTTCAAAAACGGTTCCTGGCTACTTGGACTTGGACGTGGAATTGGACTCAGGCATTCCAGCCTAACACTTCTTTTCCACAGCTGCGGCAGGGAATCTTGGGTGAAGATTCTCTTGAGCTCTTCCTCAAAACTTGGCCGTGGGGGCTTGGAGCTTACCTTTCAAAAAAAAGCTCCGGGCTACTTGGGCTTGGACTTGGTATTGGACACTGGCAGCCCGCATGGCTGCAAGCCGTCCCTGACTCTCGTGTTTTGCTTGATGATCATTTTTTGAATCGGGGACAAAAAATCCCAAACGAGAAGGTGACCCGGCGGAGCTTCCGCTTCAGCTTCCTGTGAGGGGTCGTGGTAAAAGTCGGGCTCCTCTGGCCACTCCTTCATGGCCTGCTCAAAGTCACTCTGAGTGATCGGAGGGTCATACATGCCCAAGACCATCGTTTCCTGGCTCAGGCTCACGTTGTCCGGGCTCTGGTTTGGCCCCTTGGCCATGGTCTCGGCAGCTTGGCAAGCTTGCCAAACGGCTTCCAGACCTGCTTCCGAGCTGTCTTCTTCCTGCAGATCTGTTTCGGCGTAAGGGTTTTAAAGCTGGTTATGACGGTATAGGGGTTCACATCGATCTATCTATCTATATAGATATATACAAAAATCTATATATCGCAATGAAAGAATCCCGCCTCGAGAGCAAAGCAGGTGGCGGCTGCAGGCCTCTTGGCTGTCGTCTCTGCCGGAGTCTCCAAGGTGGCGTCTGGCCTCTTGACTGTCGTCTCTGCCGAAGTCTCCAAGGTGGCGGCTGGCCTCTTGACTGTCGCCTTTGCAGAAGTCGCCAAGGTGGCGGCTGGCCTCTTGGCTGTCGTCTCTGCAGGAGTCTCCAAGGTGGCGGTTTGGCTCTTGGGAGCTTGGCCACTGGAGGTCGTGGAAGTCGCAGGTCTTTTCTTGACGACCTTGACCTTGACGACGGCCTCCTTGTCTGCGAGCTTGGCAGCTGGCTTCTTCGAGACCGGGGCCTGTCGAGGCACAGCTAAAACTTCAAAAAACAGACTTAAGCTCGACAAGCTCACAGGCAAGTATCTGGCCTGCCGTGCGGCCGGCTTCTTCTGGCTTCCTACTTTTGCCATCTGAAGAGCCTATACACTGCAGCTATAGACGGCGACACATTTTTGCAAGCGTCCGGATTATACCACTTGGGAATGTACGTATAGGGCCGTCCGGCCCTTAGCAGATGGCGCAAGCGACTTGTTTTCCATGGGCCGTTTGCAGTCGGCCCTGGACCGTTTGAGCAGCTTGGCTGCTTGGGCCGTTTGCGGTTGGCCTGGACCTGGACCGCTTGCAGCTTGGCTGCTTGGGTCAGCTTGGCTCATCCAGCACTAGCAAGCCCTTTAAAAGCAGATGCCAAAACGTCCTGTACTTGACCAGGATGGTTTCCGGCACCTTGTGAGCTGCAGTGCCTGAAAGGCAAGCATTGGCGATGTGAGACATCAAGCCCATAAAGGATTCGGAACCATACGTCCAAAAAACCCTGGGGGCCAAGTGCTGCGAAACTTCTGGCAAGTGTGCCGTCATGTGAAACTTGGAAACTTGGCTATATCGACACTGCTGGGCATCAAAAGCCAGCTTGGCAAGATGGCCGTAGTGCTTGGTCAAGCACTGGACTTGGTCGGCGAATTTTCGCCTGACGTCCTGGGGCCACTTGAAGTCTTGCCTGTCCAGCAAGTCGTATATGTCCCGCAGCGACTCAAGGACACGAAGTCGGTGCAGGCTTCGGCGATCATCTTGGGAGCCTGAAATTGCTGTAGAACTTTAAACAAGAATAAGGTCGTGTTCACATTCATAGATATAATGCAGCTTAGACACTGTACCTCCTGGCGAGCTCCACAGCAACAGGCATGAAATGCCTGATTCGCCTGCCCTTCTGGTGCTTGAGGCAAGGGTACTCATTGGCACTGCTGGCAATGTCAGACTTCCATTTCAGGTTCGGCAACCTGGTGCCTGAAGGAATGCCTAGCGCCTGGTAGATTTCCTGGATTTCGGCATTCAGGCAACTCATGTTGGTGTCCCTGGAACCTGGCTTGGAGTCTTCGATGATCTCCCAAAGCAGATTCCCCACCACATGGCAGGACACACCGAGGTCCAGGACGTGGAGGACGTCAAGCTTCAAAGCCTGAGCATTGACGCCTTGGACCTGGAAAAGCGGGTGCTCCATCCTGGCTTCCAGCTGCCTTGGCCTGAGTGTTGTCCTTCTCCAGCCTGCTTCCTGGCGAAAGTCGTTCCAGCAGTTCTCGCCCTCTTGGGTGCAAGCGCAGCAAAGGCAAGGGTTGGCTTGGTTCGGCCTGGGGAACTTGAATTCCTGGTAGAAGAACTCCATGTCCCCTGTGATGCAGTAGATCACTCCTGGCCTGAACCGCCTGGAGGTCGTTGGGCACCTTCCTGAGGCCATGGCTTGGAGGGCCTCGCAGAGCTTGGTCCAAAGATCTTCCATGAGCTTGGGCGTGATGCACGACTTGGGAATGCAGGCCAGCAACAATTGGCTGCTTGCCTGGACTGCGAAAGCAAAAATTAGAGACACCAAGACCTAAATGGTGATTTTGCGGTCGTACTGCCGAAAGAATACTAGACAAGCCAAGCGTCAATCGAACGTCGTGACGTTATCGCTCTCATGGATATCACAAGCAGACTGTCCACCTTGGGGTGGGGAGCTGCGTCGCCGTGCAAAGCGAAAGGGACCAAGGCTTGGGTGTCCTGGAAAACTTGGTCAAAGTAGTCCTGGCTTTGCGACACCCTGGAGTTAGCGCCTTTTTGGCTGTCCCAAAACTTGGCAATGTCCTGGATACCCAGGATGTCATCGTCCATTCCATCCAGGCTTAGCATCCAGTTGTGCGGAAGCATGACTGGAAGCTTGCAGTCTACCTGGATTTTTTGGCCTGTGGCGCTTTTCCCCCATGCCTTGGTCTGCACGACCGTTGGGTCTGTAGCAGCCATGTCCTTGAAGACCCTGGAAAGCAGCTGGTGGTGCGTGTGGTTCGGGTTAACACCATGCGAACCCAAGCTGGCAAGTCCCACAAGGTCGGCCTGGGAGCAGCCTGACTTGACAGCTGCCTGGGACAGCTCCTGGACGACCTTGGCGCTCAGGTCTCCCAAACACCACAGCCTTAAAAAGGCCACCGCAAGTGGAGATTCTGGCTTTATCTCGCGACAGGAGGAAGAGGAAG
>CAJNDT010001875.1:0-27500 GCA_905221615.1 Symbiodinium sp. CCMP2592 | reverse complement strand
TCAGCGGCCCTGGAAGCAGCCACAGCCACTGCCTGCACCTCCCAAGGGCCTCCAGCTCCAGGGCAAGACGTCGCCACCTCCCAAGCAGCCGCCGCCGAAAGCACCTGCCGAGGAGCAGCTTGACTGAATTTACTTGACCTTTTAATCTTCAAAACCTTTAGCTGTCTTCAAGCCGTCAAGGGCTGGAAGCCCTATTGAAGCCGTCAAGGGCTGGAAGCCCTATTGAAGCCGTCAAGGGCTGGAAGCCCTATTGAAGCCGTCAAGGGCTGGAAGCCCTATTGAAGCCGTCAAGAGCTGGAAGCCCTATTGAAGCCGTCAAGAGCTGGAAGCCCTATTGAAGCTGTCAGGGGCTGGAAGCCCTATTGAAGCTGTCAGGGGCTGGAAGCCCTTTTAGCTGGAAGCACCCACAAGTAGCAGTGGAAACACCCAAAATTAGCCCTTAAGTTTGAGTCATGATCTCAGGCCCGCTCCGCCCGCTACCCCGGCGACCTCAGTCCCAGCCACCACAGCAGAAGGCGACCTTCCAGGCTTGAATTATCCAAAGTCATGTATAAGCCACATGTAAAACGATTTTTGAAAACCCGTAAGCTTTCTTTGAAATCTCGGCAGCCTGCAGGAGGTCAAGCTGAGACGGAGGATCCCGCTGCCCTCGAGTTCTTGGAAGCCGAACTTGCCAAGCTCCAGGAGACCAGGCTCGAGGTGGCCCACGAGATCTACAGGCGCAACCGCGAGGTCGGATCTTTAAAACATAATTATCATCTACTCTTTAAGCAAAGATTTTATTGTAAAAAAACCTATTATACTGTTTCCTTCTATTCTGAATTCTAGGAATATACGATTTCCAAGGCCCAGCTCCAGGACGAGCAGGAAAACGAAAGGCAGGCCACAGAGACGGAATTCCAAGAATTCCAAGAGTCAATGGAAGAAGTCAAGGCGAACTCTGATGCCGAATGGGAGGAAAAAATGATAAAGGAGGTGGAGGAGAGGAGGGCCAAGAGGTCGAAGACGAGGAGTGACGACCTAAGCAGAACGCTGGTCGTCAAGCGCCAAGACCTCGACAGAGAGCTCTCCAAGCTCCAGGAAGCACACATCTCCAGGTACGACCGGGACGTGAGGGACCAGTTGTCCAGGTTGAAGTTGGAAGTCTTCAAGTCCAAGGACCAGGACTTCACGACCAGGCTGGAGATGGAGACCGCACTGAAGACTTGCTGGAAGCTATGGAAGCTCAGGTCTCAAGTCGGTCTTCCCAAGTCCGACCGGTCCCAAGTTCCCCAGAGCCATGATCTTTTGGGTCTTGGCCAGGACCAAGCCCCGCCCCAGGAGCTTCCCCAGTTTGGCAGGCAGCCACCAGGAGCCCGCCAGCCACCGCCCGGACCAGACCACGGAGCAGCCCCCAGGCCCAGCAGACGGTACTGACAACACCGGCCAAGGGGATGGCCAAGGGGATGGCCAAGAGGATGGCCAAGGGGATGGCCAAGGGGATGGCCAAGCGGATGGCCAGAACCAGCAGGGGTGGACCAACTCCGGGAACCAAAGTGGCAACCAAGGCGGCTACCAAGGCGGCAACCAGGGCGGCAGTTGGAGCTACAACACGGGCAACTACTACCGCACCCAAGGCCAAGGCTCCTCCTCCCACGGCTACCAGCAACAGCAGCAACACCAATCGTGGGGCAATGAGCCAGGAGAAGCCCTTGGCAAAATTCCCGCCTGGCTTCCGCCCTGGATCAATTCCACAGGCAAGCAAACCCAACACCCTAGACCCTAAGCTCAAACTACAAATTAAAGCCCACATGTTTTGTTCATCCCTTTTCAGGTGGCGACTACGTGGGCGACGCCGAACCAGAGTTCATCCACGCATTCGGCTGGGACTGCTTCGCCAAGTGCCGAAGCTGAGTCTTGTTTTCTATTGGAATCGCTTTCATTGCGATCGTTAGACCCCATTCTTACGTCCAAGGGCTGGAAAGCCCTAGCTAATTATTTGATCTGCAACTCAGGCGCCAGGTGCTCGTATGTGGGCCAGCGGAGTGTTTTGAGGTGCGCCACGTGCAGAGGCTGCATGTTCAGGGACTGCTACGACTACAGAGAGGACAGTGCTGTCAAGGACCTCTTCAGGAAGTTGTGGCCATCTGAGCCTTGGAGGACCAGATGATCTTTAATCCACACTCCAGGTTCCAGGTTTGCCCAAGCTGTCTGAAGCAGCTTCTTTTTCAAGCACCTTTTCTTTGAGTCCAAGCCACGTGCGGCAGAGGACCAACTGTCAGTGTAGGGCAATGTTTTGCAGATCCCAAGCTTGTAAGCGAGTAAATGCCAATTCCACCAACAACATGAAGTACTCATTTATGTTTGTGTTTCATCAAGCCAAAAAAAACTCGTATACTCAAGCATATGCAAGCTTATCAGGGATCCAAGTCTCGTACATTAACCCGCTAGCCAAGGAGGTTCCAAAATGGGTCACAAAGCGGATCATCGAGACCCCAGGCAGCCAACACGACCTCGAGAACCCAGTCGTCCACACTACAGCCCTTCAAGAGAACCCGATCGTCGACACTCCAGCCCTCCAAGAAAACCTTGTGAGTCTTCAGGAGGCCCCTCCACGACATGTGGGGGCTCCGTTGTGGGTACCAGCAGGGCCCTCAAGCACCAACGTAGGGGTTCTTCTCATGGACACCAGGGGCTGGAGTCCTGCTGATATCGCACTGTACAGTGGTATTGCATCGGTAGTTAAGCATTCCCTACCTATAATCAAGGAGTGTTTGGAAATTCTTGTCAGGTCCCAAGCAAACATCTCCATAAGGGAGAGAAAAGAAGCGGGACATTATACTGAAGCCCACGATGTATACCACAACAAAGAGCAGGAACTAAGTGGTGGGAACTTCCTTTTAAGCTTGGCGGCTGTGCTTTTGGAACCTTCACTTTCTTCAGGCTGGTCAAATGCCGACAAGTTCGGTAAAAGACTTGAAACTAGGACTCCAAAAACTTAGCCTTCTCCTTGAAGGCCTCTGCCAAAGAGCCGCCCTCGGCGAGCTTCTTCTTCATCTTGGCAACCTGAAGCTTGGTCTTATCCCGACCATGCTTCCTGCACACGATCTGGAAAAGCTGCCTAGAACCGTCGACTCTCAATGCGACACTGTCGTGGTAGTGCATGATCTGCAGCTTGCCCCTTTCAGCCTCCGTCAACTCGGGCTTGTCCTTGTCCTTGGGGGCCTGATGATGGAGAAAACATTCAGGGCTTCACTTAAATACATCTTCCTAGATAGAAATATATGCTTACGAACAACAAAAATATTTTTCTAATGTTAAGATTAGAGGCCGGCTTCTTCTTCGGCTTGTCACTGTCCTTTTTCACAGGCTTAGCGGCTGCAGCTGGCTTCTTCAAAACCTCGCCCTCCCAAGACTTCCTGATTCGAGCCTTGCTGCCTGGCACGGGACTGCCTTCGGCTTCCTGGCTCAAACTCGTCTTGGCGGTCTTGGGAGTGTCTGGAAGCTCCAGATCCCTGGTCCGAATCTTTCGAAGCGGACTGCTCGCAGGGGCTAACGACCGTAGCTTTGGCGGCTTGGTCGCAGGGCTTGGCGTCCCTGTGCTCGGCCGCTTGGTGTTGTGGGTCTCCGCCTGCTGGAGCTTGGCTGGTGAGGCCGACACTTCTGGAAGAAGCAGCGCCCTGAGTTCCTCGAGATCCTTGATCTCGAACTGGGTCGCCTTGCTGCAAGCCTCCTTGAACCTGGTGTCGTTGCACAAGCGGCGAGCATGAGCCATGACGATCAGCAGCATCTCGGCCGTTTCCCCAGCCCAAGCAGTTTGCTTGCTCAGCGGGGCCTGCTGGATGAGGTCCGGGTAGTCTTTGCTGACCTTGGCCAAGCACTCCTTCAAGTCCTTGTACTTGAAAGCCAAGCCGCTCTCCACCTCCTGGAGTTTCTTGAGCAAAACCGTCGCCTTTGAAAGCCCTTTGGCCTGGACAGCACTCGTCTTGGTTAGGTTGCCGTAGGGGTCGAAGTTGAAGGCGGCCTGGACACCTAGGAGCTTGACGTATTTCTTGAACACGTCCAGCAAGTGCTCCTGGTCCACCTCCGGCTTGGCGAAGTTGCGTTCGCCGCCGCGGCCAGCAGCTGCGGGGCTGCCCATGGCTCTAAGAACCTGAGGACTTGCCTGGCGGCCTGCAGCACTTAAACCCGACAGACCTGCCTGGAGCTTGAAGCCCAGGACCTGGCTAGGCCTGCCTGGCTTTGAAGCCAGGGCCTGAAGCTTGAAGCATGCAGCGTACTATGAAAAAAAACTTCAGCTCAGGTCCTCTTCTCGCCAAGTCAATTTTGCACGTCAAGCAGGGCTTGATCGATCTCGGCTTGAATTATACCCTGGCAGTAGCCTGCCCTGGATTAGCACTTGAATTAAGCCGCTTCTAACAAAAACGCCCCCTTGAATTTTTGAACCTGGGACGGCGCGGAAGCGGCAGAATCTCTGCCGCCTCCACACTTTCCTATGTTCTCAAAACTTGAGGCTTGTCCTGGAGCTCACCTCCCAGCCGCCTGGCACTGGTCAGATCCTGGGACCTGGCGCACGGGCGGCTCACATGCCTGGGTTTGCTTGGAGAGCGATCAATGAAGCATCGTTGAGCAACAAGCGGATGTACCCGTGCTCCTTTATCTTCATGTGCTTCGTCGCCTCCGGCCAGCGCTCGGGGTCGATGTCCATATCATTCTCGATCTTGTACATGAGGTACTCCAAAAAGTTCAGGAAGCCCACTTCCTTGTCGACATCCCTTAGCTCTATATAAGTAAAAAATTAAATACATAGTCTATATACGGCATATGTATAAGTATATATATGTATATATATATATATATATGTATATGTATATGTGTTCATGCCAAGAATCTCCAGCTGGTCTAGGTAACCTCTCCGCCACATCACGACCAAGGACCTCGCGACTTTGCCTGGAACCTTGGCGTGAAGCAGCTTGGCATAGGCCTGGACGACAATTTCATCATCGCCCTGCATCTTGACCTAGCCCAAAGTTCCTGGCAGCTTGGCTTGAAGACGGCTGCCATGCACGAGATTTGAAGCATGATTCCCCCCCTTCTTCCTTCTTAGGGCCGTCCGGCCCCTGGAAGCTTTGGTTGCAAGACGGCTGCCATGCACGAACCTGCCAAAAATGATTCCCCCGCCTTCTCCCTTCGTGGGGCCGTCCGGCCCACATCCCATCTCTTCTGTCTGTCTCCTCCGTCTTTCTGTCTCTCTGTCTCTCTGTCTCTCTGTCTCTCTCTCTCTCTCTCTCTCTCTCTCTCTCTCTCTCTCTCTCTCTCTCTCTCTCTCTCTCTCTCTCTCTCTCTCTCTCTCTCTCTCTCTCTCTCTCTCTCTCTCTCTCTCTCTCTCTCTCTCTCTCTCTCTCTCTCTCTCTTTGGTTAGCAAACTGGGGCCGCCCGGGCCGTCGTTTCAGCAAGCTGAAATCAATAGAAACATCCACCTCAAAATCAATAGAAAATCTCCATAAAATCAATAGAAATTTTCCATAAAATCAATAGAAATTTTCCATAAAATCAATAGAAATTTTCCATAAAATCAATAGAAAGACCACGATTAAAATCAATAGAAGTCAACACTCAAAATCAATAGAAACACGTACCAACAAAAGTTCCAAACGATTGAAATTTCCTCAAATTCAATAGAAGTTTCGTGTGCCTCCAAAATCAAGCGGCCGATTGAAAAAAATCAAGCGGGCGTCCTCTGGGAACCCGGGCACAGACCCGCGGGCATCGACAGTTGCTGCCTCCGCCGGCCCGGGCACAGCCCCGGAGGGTGACGTTTCACTCATGGAGACGGACGGAGATGAGCGCGATGCAGCACACATGGCCGTCTGCAGTGGGGAGTGGGTAGGACAAGCCAGCCAGGTTTCGTTCCCAAGTCCCGATCCTTTAGAAGACCTTCCCCACGGTAGCAGCGCAGCCTCTGGGCCCTCAACCGCTAGCTTAAAGAAGCTTAGCAAGTCCCAGTCGAAGCACCTCATTTCAAGCCTTACCGAAATGGTATCTGGGGATGCAGTGCTTAAGGCAATTGTGTATAACGCTGCCATGCACGAAGCTGATCACTTGATAAGACTGACCGAACCCTCGGCACAGGTCCTCGCGAGCGTGATCAGCGAGAGGCAGAAAGGGCCACCGGGCCTCGTGGTTCTCACTGTGTATGCAGAAATACTATACCGCTCTCCTACGAACGGCGCGACCATGTGCACGTCCTTTGGGCGAAACTTAAGAACCTTGTTCTTAGTACCATGGACGGTGCCATGCATTGTCGCGTTCTGAACACGCACGGGAGTTGTACCCGTGGCTTCTTCCACCCATAGACCGCCTCCACGATACTCTCCCACACCTATAGTGTAGTTAAACGAGCCAGGAGTGTTCGCTAGGTCTCTATGGGCCTCTGCGCCTCTGTTGGTAAGCTGAACGCTACTCCACTGTGGATTGTGGTGTCCGGCTTGCGTACTGTGATGCAAGAGATAGTGGTTGAGATACATAGCGAACGACGGCCTTTCACGCGTCGGTCCGGAGACACCAACAAGACCACCGTGTCGGTATACACCCACCGCGAGGGCTATGCTCCCGGGATCTCCATCATCCAGGAGCGGGCGCGTGTATGCCTCGCGTCGATCGCGGTCAAAAGCGCGGAGGAGGGCCAGACACTCATCTGAGGAAAACCCCTGAGCATCTATCAGGCCTCTTGCCATGATCTCTACCTGATCGAGCTCTTCCGCAACTAGTGCGTCATCACGGCCTCCTACTGGTGATCGCGACCGAGCGGTTTCGCCCGTCTTATCTTTGGCGCGAAACCTCGCGGGAGTAGATGGTGCTGGCATCGGTGTGCCGGGCATCACCGCCGGCGTCGATGGTGCTGGCATAGGCACATCAGACGCGACCGCCGGTGTAAGCGGGGCAGCTACGGCCACTGGGCGTGGTGTCGCCGGTGCTGTGACCGGGTCCGCTGCACGTTCATCCTGGAACCTTTGTTCCGGCCCATGTACAATGGCTTCCGGAAGCACTGGTTCGCCTGCCAAAACGCGATGCGCTGCAACTTCGACTTCATCAGCGGGGCGCATCTTCCTAGCGTTCACTAGTACAGGGATATTCTCGTGTAATACCCAGTACGCATTCTCTGCCTCGCGTCCTATGACGCGGCTAACCGTGGACCATACGACGCCTGGGCTGCCAGGGACGTTGTCTCGACGGTAGATAACTAAATCACCGACCTTATAGTCGGTGTCTAGAGGGGCTGCATTACGCTGTAACGCCTTAGCCACTTTGCGAGAGGTCTCTAAATGAACAAAAGCCTTTTTGGCTTCCTGCCGTGCTCTGTGCCGAACGTAGTATACGCTCGTCTCGTCATACTTGGTGAACAATGTACCACTTTCGGATTCATCTAGCACGGAACCTGGCGTTCGAGGCTGCTTTCCCAACACATGTTGTGCTGGGCTAAACCCTTGGTGTCTACTAAGTTCGTTCTTAGTAGTAACACTCTCGGTAACGACCGCCTCCATCTCCTCGATATTCGAGGGCTGAGCCTCCTGCGCGACCTTTCTAATGATGGCTTTGGCAAGACCACCATGGCGCTCGACCTTTCCGATGGTCTGCGGGCTCTCGAGAGGGGCATTCTTATGGATTATACCATGCTGTGCCAGGTACTCTGAAAATTCTCCTCTGAAATGCGTCCCTCTGTCAGTTGTTATGACTTTGGGATGTCCAGCCCAGCTGATCCACCTGTCGATCAGGCATTTCACACACTGGCGGGCACTTGGGTTGCCCCCTCCAGATTTCACAAGCACAATCTGCTGGAAGCTGGTCCCCATGTCGACTATATTGACAGCAGTATAGCGATTTCCGAAGAAGTCCTTGACTTCGAGCGCATCCATACCTATCGTATGATTGAATTCCTTTGGAAACACGCTATCCCCAGCGACTGGGTGATGCCTGGGCACTGGAGCTGTGTCCAGGCAGACCTTACACTTGTAAAGTCCGGCAGCGGCGATGAAATCTTTGCTCGCCCGGGCCTGCTTCAGAACCTGTGTCAGGACTGCGTTTGGCAGATGGCCAAACGATCGGTGCAGGCGCCTTATAGCTACCCGGACTCGTTGCGGTAACGATCTCCACGCCGCTCGGCGCTCCGCCTCTGTGTTCGGAGTTCCTGGAAACGGAAATTGTTCCAGAATGAGGCGTTCTCTTTCCTCGGGCGTCAGTGCGCCACCGGCATTGTCCATTTCATCATGGACACCTCGCTGAGGCATCTCAGCGTCGGGCACCAGCTCTGCTTCGCTGATGTCCTCAGGATCTGTGTCCTGGGCGTCGCCGACAAAGCAAGTTCGACTAAATGCGTTGATGTAGTACTCCTCTGAAATGGTACGACAAAGGTTCCAAAAGTCAGTACTATCCGTATCAACGTAGCTACGGGGATACCCGTAAGACTCTGTCCACGCTTGGAATGTATCCAAGGCTTTCTCAATCTCCGGGCCTATACCTGAAATATGCATATCTCCCCTCAAGGTAACAGTGTCCTCAAGCATTGGATAGCCGTTCGGCGTGACTAATATGATCGGAATGTTGAGGGTGCCGGCTACACACTCAAGCTCCAAACACAACTCCTCGGTGGAAGTCTCAAATCTGGCTGATCTTGGCAAGCTGTCTAAAGATGACATACAGCTTTTGTCGGATCTTGGCTATCCCATATACAAGGATACGCCGGAGTCTTTTGGTAGAAAGAGCGATGGGATCTACACCATGGGTCATTCGGATCTACCCATCGAAACGTTTATGGAACGCATTCATGAATACGGGATCAAGGAAATCGTTGACTGTAGGAGTCACCCGTATAGCGTTCGACATCCACAATACAATTGTGATGAGCTTTCTGCCACATGCTTTGCAAAAGGAGTTGTGTACAGTCACGCCCCCGAGTTAGGCAATAGAAACCGGGGCGGGATTGAGGCCAACCTGCAGACAGACCAGGGGCTCTGTACGATCGCTAGGATAGTTAGCGAGTCTCACGACGATTTTCACCGGACACTTCTCTTGTGTTCGGATGCCAGTTGGCGGCGATGCCATCGGCGAAATATTGCCCAGCACCTATGGCTCGAGCACTCGAAACTCGCGGAGCACATACGTGCTAACGGACTGCCAGAGGCCCATCCGTGTCACTACGCCCCTGAGGAGGACGACGGACTGGCAGCAGCATCGCACACAGCTGCGATTGGGAAGACGCATTCTTCTTCAGCGTCCTTGTCATGCTGCCACCTCCCAGCAAAGGCCAGAAGGATTGGTTTCGACCACACGTGTGGGTTTTCGCAAACTAGCAGTGGAAATCTACGTCTGCTTGGAGTTTCTGGTATTCAGATTTCTTTGGCACACATCAAGTTCAAGATATCCTGGTCCAACCCGACACAGATGCGTTTTCCAAGGGCTGGTAAATGCATCCGGCTTGCTTTGCAGCTTCCATTCCAGTTCTGCGCGTAATGGTGCCCAGACCGACACGGATGCGTTTTTCGGGGCCTGGAAAACGCATCTGGCCTGGATTCCCTATGTTCTTTACAGCCACACGTGTGGATTTTCGCAATCTACCCGTGGAAATCTGCATTTGCTTTGGGTTTATAGTAAATTATAGTATTCAAATCTCTTTAGCACACATCAAGCTATCCTGGTCCAAACCGACACAGATGCGTTTTCCAAGGGCTGGTAAATGCATCCGGCTTGCTTTGCAGCTGCCATTCCAGCTCTGTGCGTAATGGTGCCAAGACCGACACGGATGCGTTTTTCGGGGCCTGGAAAACGCATCTGGCCTGGATCCCCAATCTACCCGCAGAAATCTGCATTGGCTTTGCGTGTTTGGTGTTCACATCTCTATACAAACATCAAGCTATCCTGGTCCAACCCGACACAGATGCGTTTTCCAAGGGCTGGTAAATGCATCCGGCTTGCCTTGCAGCTGCCATTCCAGGTATGTGCGTACTCGTGCCAAGACCGACACGGATGCGTTTTACGGGGCCTGGAAAACGCATCTGGCCTGGATTCCCTATGTTCTTTACAGCCACACGTATGGATTTTCGCAATGTACCCGTGGAAATCTGCATTTGCTTTGGGTACATGGTATTCAGATCTCTTGAGCACACATCAAGCTATCCTGGTCCAACCCGACACAGATGCGTTTTCCAAGGCCTGGTAAATTGTTTGTGATTGAGTGCACCTGTGGTGTACCAGTTTTGGGTGGTGGAGAAATGATTTCACTTTTCCCAATTTTATTTTTTCGCATGTCTCATTTTCATGATGTGCTTTTAACCGTCGCCTTGCATTGTATGCTGATTCCGTGCATTCGTAGGTGTTTGAAGAATCAAGGAAAACATTCATGGTAGCGGAGCGCTAGTGCGCTCTTTGGACCTTCGAGGCCTTTAGCTGTAGCTCGTAGTGCCCCCACGGCGTAGAAAGGCTCCCTCTGTAGTGAGGCTCCCTGGTTGTCGCCATATCGCAAGATAGCAGAGCCGAAGCATCGGCTCAGACCACTGAGTCAGGCCTGTCCGTGTGCTGGGACAGCCGTGAGAAGCTTCGATCCTTGAGGGAACGTGCTATCGAGCTTTATACAGAGCTGCAACTGCAAAAGCCTCGTACGCCATCTTTGTCTGAGTACTCCTTTGGCAAGAGGCAGGTTCAGCTGAGGCAACTGCATCAGCATCGCCTTAACCGATTGCACGTGGCTGCTGAGATCATTGCATACGCTTGTAAGCTGCTTGCACTTGACACACACCTTCTGGAAGTGTTTCTGCGGTATTCCTACGAGGTAGTGCTGCGAGCTGAGGAAGTCAGGTCATACCAGCCGGTCAGGCGAGTGCCCCGATCCTTCAGGCAACTTCGCTCTGGCCAGGAGGTGATTGATCTTGAGTGCTCTTGAACGTGCAGTTTTCTTGATCAAAATTTTCAGGTTTTCCGCGTACGCCTGGTTGTCCCGGACTCTAGGCCCCTAGTATAGTTCCTGTATCCCGTGAATCCCATCTGCTTGTAGGAGTGGTTAAGCCATTCCGTGCTGGTGGAGTGTGTGAGCCCAATCAGATTTACCACTGCGCAAATTTTCCCGCAATGAATCCCAATGATGTTCCCGTGTCAGACTCTCCATTGCAGTCTCCCCAGCGGGCTCTGAAGCCGCGCCGGCCAGTGGTTTTGGCATGCCTCAGATGCCTTTTGGACCTCAGCCCCAGCCTATGACCTCCCAAGCTCCTGCGAGTGTCGATCTTCAGGTCTTAAGCCAAGTGGTTGCACAGCTTGCGTCAGTTGTTGGCCAGCAAGCTCAGACAAGTGCTGCTGCCCCAGCGCCTCGAGAGGCCAGTGGTAGCTTTGAGGGTAATTACACTTTGGCAAATAAAGTCTTGAAGTATCCTGAGAGCTTTGGATCAGATGATTTTGAGAAGGATTGTGGGCTTTGGTTCTCTTGGAGCATGTCATTTCGCAACTGGCTCGAGTTCGCAGAGCCTGTGTTCGAGAGTGAACTGCGTGAAGTCGAGCAGCGCTTGGACGAGCAAACGTCCATCACAGGGATGCCCGAGGCATGTGCGCTGCGTGGCAAGCGCCTCTGGACAATCCTGAGCACTTTGCTTAAAGGTCGTGCGCTTGGAATCCTTCGGAGCGTGACAGATCGTAATGGTTACGAAGTTTGGAGGTTGTTGGTCACGACATACTCTCCTAAGACTCGCAGTCGTTCGTTGGCCATGTTGTCAGCGATTATGCAGCAGGGCCGTTTTACCACCAAGGGCCAGACTTTGCTTGAGCAAATCACTGCTTTTGAACGTCTTGTGCATGCTTACGAAGATGCGTCCAGCTCCAAGGTTCCCGACGACATTTTGTTGTCGATACTTGTCCGATGCTGCCCCAATTACTTGACCCAACATGTGCATCTACGCATGACCCCTACCACCACTTATCAGGAGGTGCGTGCCATGATGATATCGTATGAAGTGTCCACCACACGATGGACTCCGACCAAGGTCGCCGCTGATCTGGGAATCACTTCTAGCAGTGCTGCACCCATGGACGTTGATGAGGGTCATGCTTTGCGTATCAAGGGCAAAGACAAAGGAAAAGGAAAGGACGGCAAAGGCAAGGACAAAGGGAAAGGAAAGGACAGCAAAGGCAAGGACAAAGGGAAAGGAAAGGATGGCAAAGGCAAAGGTGGTGCGAAGGACGGAAAAGGCAACGCAAAGGGTGCCAATCAGGCTACTTCGAAGAAGGATGTGGTTTGTCACTACTGTTGGAAGAAGGGCCATTATAAGAGTGAGTGCCGGAAGCTTCAGGCTGACCAGAAAGCCGGCAATGTGCGTCAGGTTGAGGGTGCTGAAGCCACCACATCCAACGACAACTCCAAGGCCACTTCATCCACTGACAACAACAGCGCCAATGCCACTGTGCGACGCATTGCATTTGATCTTACCACGCCTGACTGTGCTGTGCCTTCCGCTTCTAGCCATGCTGTCATTCGCAAGATTTCTACTTGTGCCAGTCCTGAGTGGTTCGACATGACTTGTGCAGATCATGCTGATGATATGGTGACGGCCCCTGAGCCGCTGCATTTCGACCTCACCTACAGTGACGAGGATGGTGAGTGGACCAGGGCTTTCAACTGCACGGCCTGTGCTGAGGCCCCCCTGCCGAGTGTCCGAGCTGTGTGCCACGAGCGTGAACTTGACATTTGCGTTGATTCTTGTGCTGACGAAAGCTGCATTCCTTACAATATGAGTGAGATTGGCTTCCCCGGTGGAGCCAGCCGCACCCTTCAGGATGCTCAGGGTCACCCGATGACCACCCGCGGTACCAGGTTGGCTGTCCTTGACAGCGGCACCGCCAGCTTTCGCGAGTCGTGGGTGATTAGCCCCGTGAGTCAGCCGATTTTCGCTGTTGGCAAATTGTTGCGCCGAGGCTGGCGTATCGTTGACATGCAGCTGATGTCGCCCGACGGCGATGCGTGTGTGCCACTGCACTTTGAACAGAACAGCTTGATGTGCCGAGGGGTTATTCGGGTTGTTTCTTCTTCGGATGTTGAAGTGACTGTCAGTCCCTTTATGCTTCGATGCCTTGATACCTGTGACTATATGTCTGAGGTCACTCCGGGTGTGTTTGGGCTTCGGTTGCTTACTTCACGATTTCCCGACATCACAATGCTTGAGCCGTACGAAGGGCTGTGCTACCGGACAACCATTGTGCGGAAGTCCGAGACTGAACCATGGCATCTGCTTGAGTTGTCTGAGCCTCTTGAGCTGCTTGAACAAGGTAAGCTTGATCGTGTGATCGATGCGACGCGACCCAATCATCCTTTCGACTGTGTGGTCTTTGGGCACCGAACTGTCCTCACTCCTGGTGAGCTTGGCTTTGAGTACGCTGCACCCCCAGCTGGTTCAGAGGCATCCGTGCCCGCTCCAGCCGGTGTTCCGCCAGGCCTTGCTGATCCAGCCGGTGTTCCACCAGGCCATGCTGAGGATGTTGCACCAAACCTTGATGCAGGTGAGGTGCCCGGTGTTGAGGTTGAAGGTGATGCGGATGCGGCACTTGCTGGTCCCCAAGACGGTGGCCAAGCTGAGGCTGTGATGCAAGATGCCATTCACGATCATGCTGGTGAGCTGCCTGAGTCAATCACCATTGATGATGTTGTGTTGACGGCTGAAACAAACTTGCGGACACTGCGAGCCGCCTGCCAAAGCTTGCAAGTTGGAAAGTCTGGAAGCCGTGCCACGGTTTTCAAGCGTCTTGTTGAACGCCTTCGGCAGATGAAAGTTGCTGCGAGTGCTGCGGTTCATGCTGAGTCAATTCCTGAGGTGATTGTTCCGAGTCAGCCGGCCGAGCCGTCTCCCGAAGCTCGCCGCCAGCATGAAGCAACGCATTTACCCTACGCTCCGTGGTGCGAGGTGTGTGTTGCACACAAGGCCAGAGACAATGCGCATCATCCGACAGACCCTGCTGAGCGAATCCCAACCATCAGCTTTGATTTCGGCTTCTCAAGCCGTGATGACGATGGACGGCAAAAGCTGTGCTGTTTGTTCCTCCATGACTCCGTCACCGGCTGGAGGGAGGCAATAGCTGTTCCAGGAAAGGGTGGAGTCCATGGCGGCCTGCACGTGCAAGCATACTTGACCGCCGAAGTCTGCCGGCTGTTATCTTTTCTTGGGTATCGCAATGTGCGGCTACGCTCTGATCCTGAACAGACTTGTCTTAGTCTTCAGCAAGAGATTGCCAAGGTCCGTCAGCGTGTCGGTCTGCGTACCGTCACCGGCCAAGTAGCTGAGGAAGATCATGCCGCGAATGGCGGGGCCGAGTCCACGGTTCATGTTCTGCGTGCCCAGGCTGGTACCATCTTGGCCGCGTTCGAACGGCGCACAAAGTCCAAGATCCTGACGGATCACCCGCTTTACTCTTGGGCTTACCGCCATGCGGCCTGGCTCGTCAACCGATTTTCGGTGCAAGCTGGGGGTATAACCTCCTACGAAGCGGCAACTGGAAGGCCAT
Source organism: Symbiodinium sp. CCMP2592 (assembly GCA_905221615.1). Classification (NCBI taxonomy): domain Eukaryota; class Dinophyceae; order Suessiales; family Symbiodiniaceae; genus Symbiodinium; species Symbiodinium sp. CCMP2592. Next base: position 12,989 of record CAJNDT010001875.1, on the reverse strand, counting down.
ACAAAGGACCTGTTCTGCCATTCGCCGAGACATGCATGGTACTTGTCAAGCAGGCTCCCAAGGGACAAGCCAGATTCCTTCAAGCTATGATGCTAGGGAAGCTTCCGTCTTCTGATCAGTGGGTGTCAGTGACTGCTGCCGGACGGCTCATGCTGAGTCGCACTGCGCGTAGGATGTCTGAGTCCTTTGAGCCCCTAAGCCCCGACGTTCTTAAGGACCCCACTTGGAAGCATGGTTCCTTTCTCACTGGTGTCACCGGAAGGTCTAAGGTGCAGGGCCGCAAGCCCGCGATTCCCGGGGATGGCGTTGTGGTTGAACAAGCTCCTCCTCAAGCCGAGCCGGCTGTGCCATACTCCGAGCTGCTTGAGAGTGAACCGATTGAAGGTGGTGTTGGTGCCATTGATCCTGGTGAGGTGCCGCCTCCCACTGCCGACGATGACAGTCTGTCGAGTGACTCTAACTCAAGCCAGTCAAATGCTTCGACGCCTGTGCCTCCTGCGAGCCCTGCTGGGCCGCTTTCTCGGGATGGTGCTCCCGACCTTGACGACCGTCCTTCAAAAGCTGCCCGAACTTCACCGCCTGGTGAACCTTCTGCTTCATCTGCACTGCCGCCTGTGGCGTTGGCAAATGTGCCACCCACATCTTCAGATGTAGCTTCGGCAGCCGCCCCTGAGGGCGATGATGAGGACATGTCAGGAAACCCAGATGCTAAGCGCGCCAGGGTTGCAAAGGTCACAGGTGTTGATGTTTGCGTTGGGGATGAAACCTTGACTTGTTATCACAGCGACGAATACCTCGCTGACTGTGCAGGTGACGTGCCTTTGTCAGATCAAGGTGATGATCTAAGTGACGATGAGTTTGGCAGTGATGATGAAAGCCAGCTGCCTCCCGAGTGCACTCCTCCGCTTGAGTTGTTCTTTCCGTTCAGCACCAGCGATCCACAGCTGACTGAGGATGAAACGGCAAGGCTGATTCATGTTGCTGACCAACATGAGATTTCCCGCCTCGAGCGTATGACAGTGTTGCAGCCACCCCTTGAAGGAGTCGAGTATAGCAAACTGTCAACTCGGTTTGTGCGAAGTTTCCGCCCAAAGCCTCATCCTGTCACTAAAGCTCCTTCGCTGTTGTTTCGGTCACGACTTGTAGCTCGAGAGTACAAGAGATGCGATCCATTTCGGGAGGACTTGTATTCACCAGCCTCTCAAGCCATTCTGAATCGAGTGCTTCCGGCTCTGAGGCAGTCGTATGGTGCCGATGGCGCCATCTTGCTATCTGCTGACATTGCCGACGCCTACTTGACCGTCCCGCAGGACAAGCCAACTATAGTTACGTTAGGCTATGGGGTGTCTTATGCTTTGGGTTACATGTTGCCGGGACAACGTGCGGGTTCGAAAGGGTGGTTCAATGCCTTCACGACTTTTCTGGTTGATAATGCCGGTGCTGAGTTGTGGCGGGGCTGTGAGGCCCTTTACCGCTTGAAACCCCGTGATGGTGAGCACGACCCAGTGCCCAATGCGGGCATGTTGCATGTAGATGACACCTTGGCGTCAGGTTCGCGGAACCGGCTTGAAAGTGTTCTTGATGTGATCAAATCAAAATACAAAGTTTCAGCAGAGATGATGATCCAGGAAGGCGATGAGATCTCTTTCTTGAAACGGAAGCATGTGCTTTCGAGTGATGGTGTGCTGATTATCCGTCGTTCCACCAAGCATTTGAGCAAGCTTCTTGATATGCTGGGACTTCAGAATGCAGCCATCAAGCGTACCCCACTTCCTTCGTGGAGCAACGAGGACCTTCGTGATGACGGCGAGTCGTTGTCTTCAGCTGATCAAGCTACCTTCCGCAGTGCTGTAGGTGTGCTTATGTATATGAGCCAAGATTGCGGCGACTTGCAATTCGCCATTCGTCTGCTGTGCCAACACATGTCATCCCCGAGCAAGCGAGCCTTCGAGTTGCTGCGTCATGTTGCGCGGTATGCCAAGGGCACTTCAGGATATGCGCCATCGATGTCTCCCACGTCTCCGGGTGTTGGCATTCGTGCCCGAGCTTCGAGTGAAGGGTCTTCGCTTGTTGAGATCATGTCTGACTCTGACTGGGGTGCTTCAAAAGCAAACCGCCGATCTGTGAGCGGATGCGTATGCTTGATTGATTCCAATGTGGTTGCAAGTTCCAGCCGCACCCAGAAGTCGATCAGCTTATCGTCATGTGAAGCCGAACTTCTGGCCTTGACGGCTGCCTGTGCTGAAGGGATCTTTCTTCGTGAAGCCGTGTCGTTCTGCACCCAGCGCCCTGCCGAATTGATAGTGTACACTGACAGTGCTTCCGCTCGCCAGTTCCTTGCCAGGCAAGGACTAGGACGATTGCGGCATCTTGATTTACGGCTGCTGTGGTTGCAGGACCTTGTGCGATCCCACCAATTGCGCTTGAGTGCTGTGCCAGGGCCAGAGAACTTAGCAGACTTACAGACGAAAGCTTTGAAAGCCGATCGTATCCGGTATCTGCTTCATGGGTTTAAGGTTCGTGATGAGGCCAACTCAGATGAGCTTGTTGGTGTTGCCGAAGCCACGGCAAATGAGGATCGTGCTGCAATCAGTTCCGCTGTGAGAGCGGTTCGCGCGTATCGAGGTCCCGCTTCAAAGCTGAGCCTCTTGCTTCAGGCGCTGACAATCGTTGATTCCTTTACGGCATGCGCGGCACAAGGCCGGGAAGACACCTTGAGCGGCTACGGCCTCCTCGGCTTTGCAGTTTTCGCAATCTTTTGCATGATCATGTGGATTGTCTTGCGATTTTGCCGTGCACATGTGCCTGCTGATGAGATTCAGCCTGAGCTTGAGCCAGATGTGTCAGACCCTGGCGGGGACAGCAGCAGCGAGTCCTCTGATGTTCATGATGCTACCGCTGCCGGATCAAACGATGTGCTTGTGACGGCGATTGTGCCGGTGCCAAAGCAGGGCCCTGCCCTGCCTCCAGCGACCGTCACGGTGCGCCATGATCCGAATGATTTGTTTGTGTACTACACGCGTTATGGTGAGTGCATGCATTCTTTGAGAGATTGTCGTGGACTTCGCAGTGCCAATCGAATCTTCGGAGATCCGCTTCATGTTGTGCTTCGCGTACGGCCTGGACTGAGGCCTTGCATGTTCTGCGGAGGGCCAATCTACACTGTGCTTGAGCGCTTGCGTGCGCCTCCTCGTGTGGCTGTGCTTGAGCTCCCGCTTGGTGAGCCTGAACCCGATGGTCAGAGTGATGCCTCCGATCACTGAGTCGACAACATTCTTGATGTGTAATGCTCATGATGACTTGCATTCTTGAATGCGCGCCACGATGTTGCAATGCCCACACGACTTGCACAACGAACAGATACCTGTCAACACTCTTGCTTCATGCCAGCAGCGCTTGAAATGCTTGGGTCTCTTGACCTAATCCCTTAGAGCTGGTTCGATACCAGTTGTACGGTGGTTTAGCATAGTGCATGCTCAACTTGATGAGCCAGCAGCGCTTACTTGCTTGTGGCAGCAGACAAAACCACTTTGTGTTTAAAGGTATCCTTGAAAGACTCCGCTTGTGCGCTGACGCGCAGTCGTCAGCAGCTGCATAGGTCAGGCAGGTCCGTAGAGGTCAGTGTTTCACTGTGACCAAGTTGAAACCAACTTGGATGGAGATGCGGCCTGGACTGGGTTCGTCCCGCACGCCGGACGTAAAGACACTCTTGCGAGAGCGCTGCGAGTGCACATGTGAGTCAGCAGTTGCGAGGCGACATGTATAGATTTTGAGTTCATGCATCCCGAATCCCAAACATGCTTGTAGGCTTTTGTGTGCCGTGCAGTTTGGAAGGCCTCTTCTATGGCGATCACAAAGAAAGCATTCCTCTTTTCCATGTGCCGAGAATGCTTTGGCGGGGTGTTTGTGATTGAGTGCACCTGTGGTGTACCAGTTTTGGGTGGTGGAGAAATGATTTCACTTTTCCCAATTTTATTTTTCGCATGTCTCATTTTCATGATGTGCTTTTAACCGTCGCCTTGCATTGTATGCTGATTCCGTGCATTCGTAGGTGTTTGAAGAATCAAGGAAAACATTCATAAATGCATCCGGCTTGCCTTGCAGTTGCCATTCCAGCTCTGTGCATAATGGTGCCAAGACCGACACGGATGCGTTTTTCGGGGCCTGGAAAACGCATCTGGCCTGGATTCCCTATGTTCTTTACAGCCACACGTGTGGATTTTCGCAATCTACCCGTGGAAATCTGCATTTGCTTTGGGTTTATAGTATTCAGATCTCTTGAGCACACATCAAGCTATCCTGGTCCAAACCGACACAGATGCGTTTTCCAAGGGCTGGTAAATGCATCCGGCTTGCTTTGCAGCTGCCATGCCAGCTCTGTGCGTAATGGTGCCAAGACCGACACGGATGCGTTTTTCGGGGCCTGGAAAACGCATCTGGGCTGGATTCCCTATGTTCTTTACAGCCACACGTGTGGATTTTCGCAATCTACTCGTGGAAATCTGCACTTTCTTTGGGTTTATGGTATTCAAATCTCTTTAGCACACATCAAGCTACCTCTCTGTTAGTCAAAAACGACACGGATGCGTTTTCCAAGGCCTGGTAAATGCATCCGGCTTGCCTTTTCCAAGGCGTGGTACATGCATCCGGCTTGCTTTGCAGCTTCCATTCCAGTTCTGTGCGTAATGGTGCCAAGACCGACACGGATGCGTTTTTCGGGGCCTGGAAAACGCATCTGGCCTGGATTCCCTATGTTCTTTACAGCCACACCTGTGGATTTTCGCAATCTACCCGTGGAAATCTGCATTTGCTTTGGGTTTATGGTATTCAAATCTCTTTAGCACATATCAAGCTATCCTGGTCCTAATCAAAACCGACCCGGATGCTTTCCGAGGCCTGGTAAATGCATCCGGCTTGCTTTGCAGCTGCCATTCCAGCTCTGTTCGTAATCGTGCCAAGACCGACACGGATGCGTTTTACAGGGCCTGGAAAACGCATCTGGCGTGGATTCTCTATGTTGTGTACAACCAGATGTGTGGATTTCGCAATGTACCCGTGGAAATCTGCATTTGATTTGGGTACATGGTATTCAGATCTCTTGAGCACACATCAAGCTATCCTGGTCCAACCCGACACAGATGCGTTTTCCAAGGCCTGGCAAATGCATCCGGCTTGCCTTGCAGTTGCCATTCCAGCTCTGTGCGTACTGGTGCCAAGACCGACACGGATGCGTTTTTCGGGGCCTGGAAAACGCATCTGGCCTGGATTCCCCATGTTCTTTACAGCCACACGTGTGGATTTTCGCAATCTACCCGTGGAAATCTGCACTTGCTTTGGGTTTATGGTATTCAAATCTCTTTAGCACACATCAAGCTATTCTGGTCCCAGTCAAAACCGACACGGATGCGTTTTCCGAGGCCTGGTAAATGCATCCGGCTTGCTTTGCAGCTGCCATTCCAGCTCTGTTCGTAATCGTGCCAAGACCGACACGGATGCGATTTTCGGGGCCTGGAAAACGCATCTGGCCTAGATTCCATATATTGGTTACGATCACACGTTTGGATTTTCGCAATCTACCGGTGGAAATCTGCATTGGCTGTGTTACCACAGTCACACTAAGACTTTCATGTTCGACACCCAGGCGCAGCCAGACTGCCAGACACATACAATTTCAAGGGCTGGCACATGCATCCGTGCAAGTATCATTCCAGGTTTGTGTGCTTTTAGTTGAGGTCTGAACTGACATGCATGGATTCATCAAGAAGTTATCATCTGGGCTGGATTCGTTGTATTGTTTTCGGCCACATGTGGATGTTCGCAGAAATACTGCATCTGGTATGGGCTTGTCGTAATTTGGTACCAGAGTAGTCTGGACTCAACTCAACAACGACTCAAGTGCATTCATCGAGGCTTCGAACGCAATGGAAGTCTAGCTTGGATATCTTATGCTGCTGGATGCGAGGACTCCGGATGTTCTCAACCTAGTCGTTGAATTCCAAACATGCCTCTCAGTCCAGCTGTTCGAATTCGGCGCACATTATGACCCGAACTAGCATACCAGCTCCTGAAACTAACTTACACCATCGCACATCTGTGAGTACGGGGACAACGAACCTTGACCGCCGCACAGAATCGGAGAGCAGCAGGAATTCCAATCACAGCCGACTAGGGAATAATACCCCTCCGCATTTCGAATTAATTCACTGTGCAGCCAGAAACTGGAGGCCTCCGGAGGCAAAGACGATCGAATCGTAGCAGATGTCAGTGATATCAGCAAGCCTGAGAGCAAGCACCAGGTCCACAGCGAATGCCGCCTAGATTAGATACGTATTGTGGAACCTAGCAGCGAACAACGGCCAAACAGGAGTTGTGAATGCGCGGTCAGACATGCATGCAAGGAAATGGAGATGGAAAGGTTTCCATTTCACAATCCTGAGTTCCCTGGAACAGAAGTCGGCACGACAGTCCGGAAGCCCAGGCCCCAGCCGAAATGAGAAGTCCAGAAAACCAGAAGAAGGCCAGCACCTAGCCAAGGACGAACAAAGCAAGCAGTTGCTGCCCAGGGATCAGAACAACAGCCATACGTTCGGCCACGACTCATGCTACACTGGGAATGCATGCGCGTGGCAGGTAAACATGACAATGCCTTGCATCTGCAGTGAAGAAGCTCCAAGATCTAGAATAGCCCTAGCCAGCATGCTTGAAGATTCAATACCACGAACATACCTAAATCAGAAATCCCTGCCTCCAGAGTTTGCAGCGCCACAGCCGTAAGCAGGCCGTTGAGAGCACACACGTGAGGAGAATTGAATCTCAAAAATTCGGATTTGCGGGCTGCTCTTTGATCTATTCTGGGAATATCTAGGATTCCGCACAGCTGCTCTGATGTCGTATGTTTTAACAGCATGAATGAATCCGCGACACACAAGCCAACCTTCGAACAAAACTGGCGAAGGGACAAACTGCCTGTCAGTTCCCTATCTGCAGTGCAGTGACCATCCGGCCCGAAACAGCCAGTCCCAAGAGTGATCCAACGAGCATCGGCCCACCATCCCAAAACCAAAACCCGGACTCCCGAACGAGAAAAACCCCTAGGTGTGACCAAGCCAGCGGCCACATCAAAGTGGCCGTTGTCGCCACGCACCTCCAGAAAGCGTGTTGAATGAAGAAATAGGGCTATGTGTAGCACACCACTTACACGAATACACTCACCCAAGCTTTGCCATTTGCGGTTGAATCTCCTCTCCGATGCATGCTCCCTGGTGCAATATTGCGACGAGAACAAGAAGCAGCTTACTCAAGAGAGCCTGCTAAAACATCACAGACGCTGGGAGCGATACGAGAGGTGGCAATCATAATTCTAATAATGGGCATGAAGCGATCAAACTGTTTGCCAATATTTTTCCGAAAGGGGGGCCTCGGCATCGGGTCATCGTCGAGAAGCGAAGACGGAGCAACCTGGGCCACGTGGCTAAAGTACTGCGCATGGTAGCGGCTTTTAGGAGTCGTGGCATGGCAAGTCTGCATAGCAAAAACAGAACCGAACCAACATGCCTGCACATATGCCTCGCTCACAATGTGAAAACCAAACTGACTAAGCACCCAACTAACTAAACCACTGGACTGGTGCTAGGCCTCAGACTCGGAAGCGAAGTCTTTGCGGCCCAATCCCAACCTCGACAGGCAAAGGGTAATGGATTGGGGGCAGGGAGCAGAGGGCCCAACGCCCATCAAAAGGACAGCATGGCACAAAATGAGCATCACGAACATGTCTGTTCAGGACAACACAACATGCCGGCCCCAAAGAATCCCGAACCAATTCAAAGTCCAGAAATCTCAAAATACCGAAGTGTTTAATCCGAGAGCCCGGCGACGAATGGTGTTGCGCAAATCCCGGCCTGCAACCGAAGGGGAGCACAACCAGACACAAAATGCACAGCCACACAACGATCAGAAAAGGAAGCAGTTTTCATTTCACCAGCACGGAAGATCGCAGCGGCTTCATCCTACAACACAGGAGACTGAAAGCCCGGCCGGAAGTGCAGCACACATTCGACCTGTTATGTATTGTTTAGAGTGCATGTTTGCTGCTGGACCCCAAGCCCGGCCCAGTAGTATTATGTTTTAAAATCACCCCGGCCCCAGTCCAGTCACCCGTCTGTGAGATGGGATATTGACCCCGATGGACCCCTCAATTATGGACCCCTATGACCCTATGAGTTAATACGTAAAGTTTAATCACCCCTAAGCCCGGCATCCATCAGTCACCCTTCTTCTCATCCTTCTTCTCATCCTTCGGCCCTTCACTTGGCTGCGATGTGCCCGATCCTGCACGATGGAGTCATGGAGTGCAAACGGTGCTCCCACATGAGCACTACAATACGGTCCTGTGCCCCTCGTGATCGAGTACTCATCGGGCGGGGCATCGCAGTCGCACGCACTGATCAGGACCTCGCAGCATCAATACAAGAACTTCAGACAAATAGCAACAAATTTAATTACATGTTGCAGAGTCCAGCCTGTCCGGTCTGGCCCCTGCTCTCTCTCATCTGCATCTTGAATGCAGCCTTCCTCAAGCCAATGAACTTGCGTAACACTTCCAGCGTGTGCGACTGCCCTGAAGTCCAGGCCTCGACTCCGAAAGAGAGCCCCACCACGCGGCGGGGACGGCAACCATGAACTCACCCAAATCGATGCCGACCTCGGCCCGGAAATTATATTATGCACACTCACCAAAATGTACGCAGGCAATCCGGTGATGCGAAATGAGCCCTGGGCCTCTCCCTCGCGAGGGCCATCAGGCGACGACGAGCCCTTCTTCGCCATGCCGCCTACTAATGGATGCTGACTATGATTGGTCCCGTGACTAGGCACTGCCATGCTTCATGCTTCAATCCTCACTTGAACCCGGATAGCCAGTTCAGGAAAGGCTCCAAGCGATGCTCAATCACTGCATCCACAATCGATCAGAAGCGAATCATGCACTTGCAGCAGCAGCCCGTGCCTCCTCTGGCAAAAGCATCCGGCTGGACGCCATCAGGACACAAACACGCTGTCATGTGCAAATCTCTTGAATGCATGTGCACTGTTGCCTGTGCTAGTGGGCTACCAAGTCGAGATATCATGCTCATGCCACACAGGAATGCAAGCAAAAGGCTCGGCACGTCGAGGTCTGCGCCGAAAGATCAAATGAAATAAATGATATCGTCCCTTGGCAACTACAATCTATTCAATCGAGTCAGTCAATCCCGCGTCTCAGAACCATCTTCATCCCCTCCCTTGCCAGCAAGGCAAAGAGCTGACCACACCGAATATTTTGTCACAAGCTGCTGTTATTTATTGGGTTTTAGGGGTTAGGGTTTTTTTTTACGATTTAAGGTTTTCTGCACACTCGCACATTCGCAGTTCAAGGTCATTGCCTACGCATCATGAGCAAAAGCATACAAGCAGACCGCCTAGTCACACATTCGATCTCCGGCTGCCAACATTGGGAAGGATACCTAATCTGAGCTAGCACGTGAACTCCCAGCGATTGCGTGGAAGGGCCCCGAATTATTTCGACATGATTCTTAAGCTTAGCGGAATCATAGACGGTGTTGCACACTGGGCCGAATCATGCCCGTGTCACGATGACTGTCTGCTTGCGCAGGGAGATTATTTGCTTTTGCATCGCAGGGACCGTAGAGTCAGGCATCGTGCTCAGACCCTGGGCCGGCAGGGCCTGCGGCTTATCAGCGGTTTGTACGGTCGACGCAGTGAAACATGTCCGATGAGGGGCCGTCGCTTGCCGGAGGTTGCAGCCGATGGAGTGTTGGAGGTCTTGTCCTGCAATGCACAGTCGGCGTTCAGCGACCTGCTTCAGCGGCACAGACATCTGCTCTCAGCTGAGGATTGGGGCCGGGTCAGTGCTGATTTTGAAAAGGGCAAGGCCCGCACAGAACTAGAGTTTGACATCAAGCTGGATTGGGTTCATCGTTTGCCTTGGAAGCTTGCGTTGCTGGCGTACGAAGACCAAGCGCATGCTAGACGTTCTTTGGGCAGTGCCGTTGATGATTATGACAGTCAGTCGCCGCAGCTGCAGGCACAACACCATCCCCTGACCAGGCTGATACTGTCTCCGGGGCCACTGAGGTCTGATTTGAACAATTTCTTGGCGGGCACGGCTTTGTCCCAGCTGCCTCAACTTGAGTTCTATGCAGGGTGCTTCAGATTCGTGCAAGTCACGGAGAGAGTGTATGAGGCAGCACATTCCATAGTGAAGCGACGGGCTCCCCCTAATGCAGCAGCTCCACTGGTCAGTCTGTGTTTGCGGTTGCAAGATGTGGCTCGTCTGTTGAGAATAGATTCTAAGACCTTGGTCGGCATTGCTTCGCACTTTGAGAGGGCCCGTAACATGCAGGCTGCACCGGCACTTCTGGGTTTGAGCAAGCATCCTGATATCAGTAATGCATCCCGGTTGCGGAAATGGCAGGTTGTGAAAATTTTGAACAAGATACTCTACAGAGTGGACGATAGGAGCCAATTCCCGGAGGTCGCGCATTTGGACAAGGAAAAGCGCCAGGCCCGGAAGCACTTGCCGGCTTTGCCAGCAGGTTCGGAGCATGTCACATATGAGAGCCTGCGTGCCCATGCTTTGCAATCCCATGCAATTGCTGTGGCCACAGACAACCCGGGCATGGTTTTTGTTCTTTCCTCAGAGGTCTTGCAGTCCAGCATGGCGGGGTTTCAGAACACTTTGGGTATGCTTCCCAGAGGACAGGGTGATAAGAGGGCGAGGGACCATGTGCCGGAGGCCGAGGGGGCCGATGAATTTGCATTTTGCGAAGACATTGCTGTGGACAACTCTGGAAGTGTGGCAGGGCAGGCCAGCCAGGCCGCCGAAGTTCGTGCAGAGAGGGCTCCGACAGAGTGGGTTTTCTTCCGGGTTCTGCATGCCAGGCCCGGGTCTCGCAAGGCCATGCCTTGCTCAAGAGAACCGTGTTCGAATAATTTCAGATTTGACACAAACTTGGGACTACACTCGTCTGAAGTCTGAGTGGCGTTGTGCAAATTGTTCTTCAGCTTCCCAGCTTTATGCCTTGCAGAGTGACAGCTCTTCAGAATGTAGGCAGATAGTGACTTCCTTGGTTCAGGCTTCTGCGTTTCCTGGTGAGGACAAGTGGTTGCACCTAGATCCTGCTTTGTCCCCTGTGGCTGGGCGTCTTGAGGCCCAGGGTTTCCTGGCAAGAAGGCCTGGGTCTGGATCCGATTCTGAGGAGGCTGCACAGTACCAGTTGAGCCAGAGAGGACTTGAAGAGTTCACGGTCTTCAATAGGCTTGCAGATCTTATGCCGGTGTCTGAGCAGCGATTAGCCTTGCAAAGGGCCCCCAAGCACAGAGGGTTGGACTTGGTAACGGTTGCCCACTCGGAAGCGAACACGTGATGGCTCTGATCTTTTCTACTACCAAATCGGGGGTCCGAAAATTTGGAGGACTAATAAAAACGAGGTTGAGGCTAAGTACTTGCAGTGCCTTCTTGATGCCGAGAGTTTGAGGGATACGTTTGGCATTACAGAAATTCCGCACGGGCTTTCAGCACAGGTATATGAGAAGTTGTTGCAAGGGCAGGCGTACCAACCACCCGTGCCAAATCAACGAATGCAGCTGCAGGATGATCTGTGCCAGGAGTCAGTACATAGGGATGAGCTGCAGGATGATCTGTGCCAGGAGTCAGTAGATAGGGATGATAGGGAGGAGGGGGGGGGTGAAGAGTGGGCAGGTGGGGTCGGTGAAATCGACCCGGGCTCCCCCGTAGGTGGTGAGGATGACATCAATATGGCCTTGCAAGAGAAAGAGGCAGAGCAGTCGACCGGCAACAGGAGCCCGCCAGCTGAAGAGTTATTGTGCAGCAAATGCTGGCTGATGCTGAAGCTGCTGCAGCCAGAGATGTTGAACCCTCAGAAAACCCGGAGCCGGCCGCAAATGCAGGTGTCGACGGGGCCGAAGCTGTGGATGGTGCTTTGCCCAGTGATGCGGTGGCAAGTGAGCAGACTGTCGCAGCTGCCCTCAGGCAAGGGGAGTCTTTGGATTGGACAGGTTTCCATTACGGAGCCTTCCGCTTCACAGCAAAGAAGCCCAAGAAGCAAGCCCAATGGAGTTGGCAAGCAGCGTGTCCGTTTCATGCCCTCAATAGCAAAACTGGTTGCCGAAAAGCCATGAATGTAACACCAGTGACACCGCAGAAATATGACGAGATTTTGTGTTCTCTGAAACACTGGTGTAACCAAGCAAGAGCGTTCAGTATGCAGCGAGATCATATGGCATTGCATGTTAGTCCAGAGACGTGCCCGCCTCGAGCTATTGTCGAGGCCGCATGCATTCCTGCTGCCGAGAAACCAGAGCCAGGAACAGTGAGAACAGACGAAGAAATTGATGCTGCATCTGCGGCGGCAGCCACTGCCGCTGCCGGTAAAGCAAAGGCAAAAACCAAGGCCAAGGCCAAGGCGGCTAAGACGAAGGCCAAAGCAAAAGCCAAAGCTAAACCGAAGGCCAAGACCAAGCCCAAGGCGGCCGCGAAGGCCAAAGCAGCAGCAGATTCCGGCCCGGGCCCAGATGAAGCTGCTTCCGACCCGGAGTCGGAGGGCCCAGGCGATGACGAAGCTGCTTCGGACCCGGACTCTGACTCTGACAGTGGCAGCAGCAGCTCGAGCTCGAGCGGGTCGTCATCTGGTTCTTCATGAGTGATCAGGCAGCCATAGCCTGAGTCAGTCAGTCAGCTGAGCATTCATTTTCTCGAGTCGAGCCATTGCAACAGTGCATGTGCATCTTTATTGATTCATGATTGATTCATCACTGAGGTCGGACGACTCCAGCCTCCAGAGCCTGATGCCATGCATCAGCCGATCACAAAGTCCAAGTTCGGTCTGATCCGCTCCGAGGACAGCGGGAAGTTGCGAAGGGAGCCGGATTTTGCATGAGTGTGGAAGTTGCGAAGGGAGCCGGATTTTGCA
>CAJNDT010001874.1:0-40629 GCA_905221615.1 Symbiodinium sp. CCMP2592 | reverse complement strand
GCTCTCAGCTGGGCGTCGCAAGCCGAGGCCGAGGATTCTGGATCATCGGTCGTTCCCACGGTTCTTGAGCCTGAGGTGTCTATTCTTAACAGTTGTTTTTACTGTTTACTGTTAAGGGATTAGGACAGCCCTTTGCGGTGCTCTCCATACTCTTGTCATCTCTTGTCACTGTGTGCCTCCTTCTCGACATCTCTCTTCATTCTTTTCCTACTTTCTCTCTTTGCTGGTCTTGCTATCTTAGTGCTACTTAATTGCACGATGTGGACTTCTATGTGCTGTTGCACGGTTCTTGCAGGTGTTCTCGACAAGGGTGGCCGCTGGAATGTGTGCTACTGTGGAGCAGGATCTTTAGGCGCAGGCATCACCGGATTGGAAATCTTGTCTTTCTGTCTCTTCCTGTGTTGTGTGTTCTCCCTGCCTTCCTCTCTCACCAGCATCTGTTGCGGCAGAGGGTACTGGCAGGCCACTGTACCGACGTTACTCACTTCGGAGCTGTTGCTGGCGACCTGCAAGTGAATGGGCCCACTTCCAACACGCAGGACATGCCGAAAGCTGGAATGACAGTTGCAATTGAAATATGAAATCGGCGCGAGTGAGTCTGGAGTGCAATCGGGCCTCTTTGTAGGACCAGACGTGCACTGCCGGTTTCGCTTGCAGCATCCATGTGGCCGGCGAGAGTCTGCAGGCAGGCAACGGCTTTGGCTAGCGGTTTTGGCTGCATCCCACTCTGACTCCTGGCTGAGGCAGCCACTGATGCAGCGATCCTGGTGCCAGTGTCAAGTTGCGTGGCTCAGAGCAGCGGCACCATCGGTTGTCATGCTTCCACGGCAGTTCGGGAGGAGCTTCAAGCACCAGTGAATGCCTGTCGACAGGTGCTTGTGGAAGTAGCCGGAATGCAGCGATGCTGGGCGGCGGCACTGTCTCCGTTGAGAGCGGGGGCGTCACTCGGCTTCGGAGATGTAGGGAGCGGTCCGAGCGTGAGCATAAAGAGTACGTAGAGCAGCTACGGTCAGTAGTCGATCTGTGCCTTGAGGTCCTTGAGCTGTCGGCTTCGGACTTGCCCGTCGGTGGGCAGAGGTTGATATGCCGCTCGAATTTAGGGCCATTTCGGGTACATGGGGACGCTGCTGGAGTGCTCTTGCAGGTCTCGGGCTTTTCCTGGCATGCAACAGCTCAATAGCTCACGCCAGCATAATATGTCCAGAGAGCCGGCGCGAAGGCAGCACGAGCACGATGCTGCGTGGCTTGGATCTCTGTGCTCTGTGGGTTCTCTGGTTCTTGCACCAAGGTTACTCGGACGACGTCTTTTTTTCTGCATTGGTGGGGGTGCTCTCCGTGAATGGCCCTACATCAATCTCGCAAGACAGGCCCTTAGGGGCAACGGATTGGGGGCAGTCCGGCACTCTTCTTTATAATTAGTTTAATTAGTAGACGTCCATTCCATAAAGTTGCCATCTTAATGTCAAGCTACCTGTAGGTGCCCGTTCAAGTGTCGCTTGTCCTTCGCAGGTCATGCGTGGCTGGCCGACCTTGCAGCGAGGATGGAGTTCAGTTTTTGATTCTTCCGGGGACTCAGCTCACCCTACAAAGTCTTCGTGTCGCTTTGGCTCAGCCCAGGCAACCTCCCCTCGCTGGACCGGCTCCGAGCTGTGGTTCTCCGGCCGCAAGCGCACCATTCCGGTCCAGCGCAGTCGGCAACTTTGCCGCTGCTTACACTTCCTCGTGCGGAGCTGCGGCCGCCGCGGTGATCTTCCGGGGTGGAAGTCCTTGGTTTGCTTTCGGCCTTCCATGCCTGGGCTTCCGGCCTCGCACAGTTGATGCTGTCCTCCGCGCAGCTGCCTGCAGTCTCCTGGCCGCCAGCAGAAACTTTTTTTCGGCCAGCTGCCCGCTGAAGTCGCGGCCGTCAGCATTCTGTAAGTTCTCTGTCTGTGCACAGGGCGGCCACTGGAAGCTGTGCTACTGTGCGAATTTTGTCGGTGGGTGTGCCTTGGCTGATGTGATGTTTGCGATGATGGCGAAGAGGAACAATGACAACAGGTGTGCTTATTCAGTCGAGAATGACAGATGCCAATCTTGAGCAGCTAACATTTACGTGACACGAAGGCCTGGCAACACTCCAGAAGTGAACGACGCTGGGCGCTTCCATCAAGCAAAGGTGCTTTGTTTCTTAGACGTTTGAGTCCGAATCTTTGCTACAAACAGCATGTGCAAAAGCCATTGCACAGGCACGACTCGATGCACTTCGGGCAGCTCACCAGAAGCCTGAGAAGAACGTGGGATACACCGTACGGAAGCCCAACTGGTAACAAAGGCGGAGCGCAACAGTTTTTAATGGCAGATTGGCATTGAATCTATTTTATCAGATGCTCCTATAAGACTTGTCCAAATAAGCCTTCTTGTATTATGTATTTAGTAGCGTTCCACCTAGACCCTGCTTGTTTGGCTCCTGATTTCGTGAGGTGGGGTTGCGATTCGCCCACTATGTACAATGCTCGCACGGGCCATCTCGGCTCAGCTGTCGGAGCCGCAAGCCCGGAAGAAGACCTCCTGGGCGCAGTCCGGCAAGGTTCGCGTCAGCCGATTGAACTGCCGGAACATGGGAATGCGAATCAACTCCAGCATGCAATCTGACTTGCCTGGGTTGGCACGTTGCAATCATGTGGGGATCTCTGCGGCCCGACTCGCCGACGGAATCGTGATGACTCTGGCATTCCCGCCCCGAGGTGCACACGCTTTGACCTCGGGGTGAAGGAACCTTTGACGGTGCATGTTGTGATTTGTTGTGATGAGGCTCGAGGATGCCGGGAAAATATCGAAACGCAGCTGGAGGCTCGAGGTCATCTCGAGGAGATGTCCTGTCTGCAACATAACAAGCTCATCAAACTGCACTTAATGAGTCTCGACTCGGTGTTGTAGTGGAGTCGACTGCTCTCGTGAGATGAATATGCCAAATCCTTTCCGACTTGGCTGCGGTAGTTTTCGTGAAATTGCCGGCAAGCTGCTTGTTGGTGATGGTTTGTGGTTCTTCTCTCTAGGATCTAGAGTCGAGACTCTTATATAGACTATTGTCAGACAAGGAAGCATTGCTCATGATGGTTCCACGGCTGCGGCGCAAAGAAAGAGATCGGCTTCCAGTACCGGACCGTGGACCAACGCTGCCCTCGCCTGATGTAAACTGGCAGGGTGTGCAAATCGCCTTTGTCGGACCAGCTGCCCATGATTGTGGATCGGCTGCTACAAGATTTTGAAGCTGCATTGTTCGCTGTATCGAAGCTGTTTCGGCTGTGATTTCTGAAGAGCATGGGGAGGCAGGACAACATCCAGATCTGAAGATGCCCGCAATCAAACTTCTTAAGCGCAGTGGGCAGGGGTTCATCGTGCTTGTAGATTCGTGATGGTAGGGAGTAGGCTTCGCGGCAACGGCGTGGCGACTGGCAGCGCGTTCAGCAAGGCTTGATTTCTTTGCCGTCCCAGTTGCACGTGGGATCCGAACGCCACACTGCAAAGTTAGCTTGTGGCAAGAAGCTGAAGCCGGGATCAGTCAAGGCTTGGATGGAGGTGTTGTACTACGTTCCACTTCTAGTGTCGTTGTTTGAGTAGCGGACACGTACTCTTGCTCGCGACAGGAGGCCTTCGTCACGCGCGTCAGCTTCGGTAGCGGCTTGCCTTATCATCTGTTGAGTCGCCTCGAAGTAGGATGAAGGGAAGCAAAACGATTGCTTTGCTTACTCCCGAGTTAAAAGTTCCTTCCGGCCGAGTAGAACTGAGGTTGGGAGTTGGCCCAGCGGTGTTGACGACACGCCTCCAGAACATCACAGCCACAGTTTGCAGACCGAGCCGCCGACCAGTGCAGCTGTTGCACAAGAGCGACCAGAGTTTCGCGGTCCTTTTCGTTCCGATGACGCTCGCCGAGCAGGTCGACGTGGAGGCATCCCATGACGTGTGCCTGAAGCAAGGGCTTGTCGATGCACGCGGTCCTGATGCATGCCGCTGCTGAGGTTGTGTCCAAGACTGCACGGCCACAGCTTGCATGTCGAGCCGCCGACCAGTGCAGCATCGACAGGTCTAGAGCGACCAGAATTCCGCAGTTCCGCTCTTCTCGAAAATTGCGTGGCACGTGCCCCTTGCCTTGCTGGCAGATGCCGGCAGAGGTTTCCAACAGTCTGTGGACCTGCAACAAGACGTGCTTTCGTTGCACGAGAGAGCGGTTGAGATAGGCATCTGAAGCGGCTCGATTGTAAGAAGAGGTCTGCCCGTGCTGCACGCCACCGCCTCAAAGAAGGCCTCAGCCCAGGTGAATAATTGCTGCTTGCCACCGCCTCTGCCTGAGCCTCGGCCCTCCCATCTCGCAGCCCTCACGCTGGCGCTGGCACCCCACCACCCGATGCCGGCTTGAAGTGAGGCTCGCCCGAGCCTGCCGCAGACTCAGCTCAGTAGACCAGCTTTCGGATCTGTACTTGCTGGTCCCGCACGTGACAAGCACTGGGACCCGCTTCGAAAGGTTTTGTTCGTCCTGCGCAGAGGGTTGCCGGTCATGGGCTGCTTGGATCCTGCCGTTTCCGGCCCTTCCCCGCAATTCAAACTCCCCGCTCCTGTGCCCAGCTTTGCAGTCGCCTGTCGCAGCTCCTCCGCCTCGCTCCTTGTTTCAATGGTGCGAGAAGCGGTGCCCGTGTCAAGGCCTGGACGGCTAGCGGCTAGCTCCGCTCTTGACTCTTGACCTCGGGGATTCTTGGCGAACTGGGGCCTGTGCAGACGCGTTATCCTGTGTTTACCCGCCGCAAAAGCACAACAATGTACATGCCACTGTTTTCGCAGCCCTCAGGTTTTGACTTGGCAGCGTTGACGTGGTGGCATCCCATGAGGTGTGCCTGAAGCAAAGATTTGTCGCGGGGACGGGGCGCAGGACGCTACGTCCTGCGCCGCGAGCACTGACGGCCTCAGAGCTCCATGGCGCTCACTGGGACCACTGCCGCGGTCTTTAGCCGCGATGCCGTGGCAGCGGATCCGATCCCCGGCTCCTGGGCCGGCGCAGCGTCGAAGTTCCGCAAATCGAGTCGCATCGTTTCTTCCGCAGCTTAACCGTGCCCTTTTTTCAGACATGATACACGATCGTAGCTATGCTGGCGCACGAAGGGCGGAAGGCTGCCGGGAGCGGGAAGGCGGGCAGTCGCTGATATCGGCTGCAGCCGTCTGTCGCACGGGACGATGCCTGTGGGAGGGGGTTGATCATGTCATCTCTCCTGTCTTGGTGCAAGGTGGAGGAAGCGGTTCAGGCCGGCTGGGCCAAGTTGGTTCAGACGGTGAAAGTCCGGGAATGCAAGAGCAGGGACTCGAAGGTGGTGTCGGTTTCTTGGAGTGGTCAACATCTCCGAGGTTTCTGCGAAGTCCGCCAAGCTGGAAGAGCCACTTGTGGCCTGGGTGACGCTCTCCAAAGGCCCAAAGGCGGTGCCGTTCTTCGGCAAGAGCTAGCTCGGAAGCAACAGGAGAGCTCGGCTACCATGTGGGCCGTTGCCAGCGTGCTGCCGGATGCTGCCGGCAAAGTTGCCGCGGGGACGCTGGTTGCCAGCTTCCGTGTCATTGCTTCTCTGAGTGGTGCCAGTCCTCCCACCCCGAGACGTAATGCTTTGATGAGATTGTCTTGTATAGAAGCTTTACCTATACAGTGTCTGGGGACAGATGCTGCCACGGTTGCACTGGGTTTCCAGACGTGATGTCGCCTTGTGGCAGGTTGGTCATCGCATCTTGCGTGTTCTTTATGTCGCTGGGCCGTTGCATCGCGTTGGGCGAGCATTGACGTCCGACCCTTTCAGGACTTGAAGTGCACGGATTGGATGGGTGGATGTGCGTTGTGCTTATGAGCTGTGATGAGCAACGTGAACTCCATCGAGGCCCGCGGCCTCAAGAAACAGGGCTTCGAGAGGATCCTGGCGTCCAACTTGGACGCCCACTTCCATCCCGATTTGTTCGAGAATCACGGAAGAGACTGTCGTGAAGTCCCATTCTGCCACCCTGTACTTCGATCGCTTCCCACGACAACCCGAAACTTGTGAGCGTTTGGGCGCCACCCGGGATCGCGGCCGGTTGCAGAAGGTGGATTTGCGTCGATGCCTCAGCTTTTCCCTGTTTGGGACTGACAGCTGCACCGTGCCGATCCCGCTGCCTGCCCCGTTTCTCTCTTCTGGCATGGGCTCGGAGGCGCTGCTGGCGAGGCGTATTGAAGCGTCTGAAGGACCCGAGCCTTTTCTCTGCATTTGGGGAGCAGGTTGGGGGCTTCTTTTCCAGGAGCTGGTCATGGACTCTTGCTGCAAAGTCTTGGGCGAGGCCTGGGCAGAGCTCCGTGCGGAGCGCCTCGGCTTGTTGGTGGGGGGGGGGGTGGCAAGAGAGATGAGGGTCGGAGGCCGGCGGGTGAAGGGGAGAGAGTTTCTGAAAGGAGCCACAGACAAAACGAGTGGCTCCATGCAGTGCATGCTTGTCACACTCCACCCGCCTGCGTCCAGAGAAAGTTTGCGCAGACCCCTTCGCCAAGCAGCTCCCAGGCTGCGCTAGGGATCTTCCGGCAATCCTCGAAGTCGCTGAACAAAAGGCGCCCGGAGATCGCTGGGGAAACAGCAACAAAAGCGAACGGAGTCGAGGCGTGGTTCTCTGAGCTGCACTGGCCGGTCCGGTGAGAGGCCTCCAGTTGCCGAAGGCCCAACGCCGTCTCGCCCACAAACTTCCGGCAAGACTTCATACACATGGCTGATCTGGCAGAAGGTACGCCTGACGCCGTGATTCTGGTGGACGATGACGCCATGATTCTGGAGCACGTTAACGTCCCGACCCGATGCAAACACAAACACAACAGTCACAACAGCTCCAGGCCGCGATTCGGAGCGTAGGACAGGGAGCTACCACAATTGGGCTGTGGTGCTGTAGAGGCCAGAGCTAATGACTGCAATGTAACGTAACGGTCCCCCCAGGGCAGTCCGCAGGGCCAGAGGTGACAGAAGGCGCGTCGGTCTCGGCCCGGGGAGCCCCCGTCTAAGCGGCCCGCGGCAGCCAGCGATCCGCCACCGCAAAGTCTGAACATCTCGGCCCGGCGGCCCGGCCCCCCCCGGCGGGCGGCTTACAGGGTAGAGTCTGGGTCGCTTGTGACTTCTCAGTCTCTGCCCTCCTTCCACTACTTACAAAATGCTGCAGTGTCTTGGTTACCTCGGCGACCCTTTATGGGATTCATTAGTATCCCTAGACCGCTCGATGAGGCGTTAGGTAATCTAGGGTTTATCACCCCAGATAGCCTGGAGGTCGACTTCTATACACGGGTACTTATGGGACCAGGACAACTACGTCAGACCACACTAACAGATCTTCCACGATCTGGGGCCACAGGAATCTGGGGTGTAGGCAAACTGAAACAGGGGTTTCCTTTGACTCTTGTACTCAGTGATAGTGAGAATGAGAACAGCCCTCGCTCACCTGTATCTACCGTGGAATTAGGAACACACACTAATAAGAAACACCGCCCTACACAGGTAGATTCTTATACCTCCGATTCCCAAGCCACCCTCCCCTGGCCTTCAGATGCGGCCGCAGGCGGCTAAAACCATCAAAAGCAGGAATGTGTGCAATATACGTTCCACGGAGTGCTGGCTAACCAAAGGGTTTTCCTTGGGGTTACTCTTGTCGTCTTGCCTCGTATGCACCTGCCTCCATGTTGTATAACTCCAGTCTCTACTCCTGTCATCCTGTCTATCTATTGTGACTATTGTGACTTCGTGCACCCCAATCCTTGTAACTCCTACCTCTACATCCCTTACTTTAACATGTTTTATCCTTGTTCCCTAGCCCCATAGGTCCACGTTCTACAGGGCCCCCATAGGTCCATTATCGTGTAGCTTCATTATGGGCACAGAATGATCTCCTTCACTATGAGGTTTGAACCTTTCATATTACAGGTAGGCTGGTTGCCCTACTCTGCTTTTGGGGCTTGCACCCTAGAAACCACTAACCCGCGCCTGCGCTTGGCACACATGGGCCTGAGATTGGCTATCCCCGAATGGCTGGCAATAGCGTACAACGCTGAATATAATGCCGGACGATGATGCTTTCTGAATTCAATATTCCGCTGCATGGCCTCCGCTGCCACATGTCACACTGCATGGTTTGCCATCTGGCTTCGTGATCTGCTCTGCATGCCGAATGAACTACATACTGCATGCTTGCTGACATGGAACAGCACTGTACGACCTCAGCCTCAGATGCCGAACGTCACTGACCGTGCATGTTTTCTGGAATTCAAACATACGGATGGCATCGACCGAGAGGCTACAAAGGCGGCGACTCCATTGGGGCTCTGCATGTTTTCTGACAAGTGTGCCCCTGGCTGCCCACCAAGTCGCAATGAATGGACAGGTCAAAAAAAAAAACAGCGCGGGGATGGAGACCTGCGATGCATGGTGCATGGACCGTTCAATTGGTACTGCAGATGGACGAACAGAAGCCAGTGGGAGAATATGTTGCATGTGCATGCCGCTCAGTAAAGCAACAGGTGGTGAACTTGACCTACCTTTGTCATTAGCGCTGTTCTCGGCTGCTCTGCAAATGGTGCCAACTGCACACCACCGTATGGTGGACCACATTGAGTACAATGCGTGCGCACGGTATTCAATTTGGTCGAGCCAGTGGTGAACCTGAGCTGTACGTTGAGGGTTGCAAGCCTGGAATTCATATGCATGCAATCGGTCTGCCGAATCATGAGGTCTTGTACTCGATAGGCGCTGCAGTTTAGGAATATTCCGAGGTCTATAGGTTAACCAGATGATCCAAGTCCGACTGTACATTCTTTCATTTGCATGTAGCTCCACGTATTCCGTAGTCCCACAACCTCTGTATGCAAGTAATTCATAGTGACAAGTCGGTAACACGCTGACTGGTATGGCAACATGGGACTCATGTTCCAACAACAGGTCGTTAACTACCCGGGTCGTCCCGACCCAGATCCTTTATTGGCTCTGTATTCCTGCTGTGTATATCATGACATTCGATAGTCTTTTACCTGAGCCCTCCCCCAACGATCTGTCCGAATATGCCACCTTAGAGTCCAATGATCAGCAATGTTTCGAAACAGGACTCTAAGGAGAGGTTTCGTTGGAGGACACAGTCACTTTAAGTGTTGATAGGTTCTGTTGCTGACATATCTTGACGGAGCCTCTTAGTGCAGTCTCACTTTGCAGACGCGAGCTCATATGCCTCGCCTGGATTGTCCGAGTGTGAGCGCCGAAACCCTCGCTCTCCTCTCCCTTCTCTTCCCTCTTCCGCCTCCTCCCCTCCATCCTCCTTCATGGTGCACAAGTAATGCCCTTGAGGTTGATCGTTTTGATGCTAAAACTGGCGTCTTTTTCGGATCCCTCGGGGCGCGGTTTTGCCCGGAACTGCGAACCCAAAACCCAAACCACAAACCCCAAACCCTGACCAAGCCCGAAGCTTAATGACTGAACCCTAACCCCAAACTCGAAGCCGTGAACGCTAAACCTTGTCCCGAAAGCGCGAACTCTAAACCCACTAAGGCTAAACCCTTAAACCCTAGGACCCTAGGACGAACCTACGATGCAGGGTGCGACCCTAAACCCAGTGGATTCTGCTAACCTTAACTGCGAGCCGGAAAAGGCGTTCAAAAGAATACCCGAAACAAAAAGACCCTGAACCTTACACCCCAAACCCCAAGCCCCAAACCCTAGACTAAACCCCAAACCCTAAACTAAACCCTGAACCTTCAACCCTAAAAAAGAAAGAACCTAATCCCTAAACCCGAAGCCCTAAACCCTTTAACTTCTGGACCCTAGACCCTACAGCCTAAACTAAACCCTAAACCCTGACCAACCCTGAACCTTATAAACCCTAAACCCTTGAGGCTAAATTTAAGACACTAAGCTAACAACGCAAGCCCATTGGCCCGCCTCCACCGAGTGTGGACCTTTTCCACGCGTCGAACCAAAAGCCTTCGAGTGGCACAGAGGTCGTTCGGGCTTACTGAGAGGTTTGACCAGTTGAAGCATGACAGCGGAATCAAACAGCACTGCGAGAACTGCAATCGCGTATCCAGGATGACATACGATCTTGGTGCTTCACACTGGTCTTCTTCTCTCCAAAATCAGTACTGGTACAAGTTACCTCTCCAATGTCGATTGGCACGACGAGAGGCGTACTGATCATGTCCCACCAATCCTTTGGATCGCTGGGCTTAGTCAAAATGTCTCCATATTGGAGACCGCTCGGGACCCATCCGGGCGGAAGCTTCGTGCTCCACTGCTCTGCTCTCAGGTTCTGTCGAAGGGCGGCTAGATCTATGGCTAGCCTGCGGTCCGTGGGCACTCTCGGTACCCCTTCCTTGTGGACGTGGTCGTAGAGGGAGCGGCAATCGCTCAAGCACAGCAAAGGAGTGCGGGCGCGGTCTACGGTGACCAGCTCGCCGGTCTTGACTGTCTCGTAGAAGGACCGTAGGTATTGTCCTCCTTCCACGCATGCTTGTGTCTCGGCTCCGAAGGTGCTCCTGCAAACTCTCTGTCCGGCCTTGGAACGCCAGTCGCCGATCGTGGCATTGCTTGGCACTCCAGTAAGACTCCGCATGTCAGCAAACATGGTGAGCCCGCCGAGTTGTGAAGCTACTTTGGAGTTGACCCTCTTGGCCTTGCGAACCTTCTCTGCGAACGGTCCCTCTTTCTGAAGTCCAGCTTCTCGGTCTTCCGGGGTGAGCTCGAAGTAGGGCTCGTCGTGCTCGGCCTCGAGCGCGTTCGCCCATGCTGCATCATGGTAGACGAGGATCCCGAAGTGCTCCTCGTCGATGGGCTTGAAGGTTAGCCCACGGTCCTTGTACATGGTCGCCCGCTGGGAGACCTGATTCGTGAATCTGGCGTCCCCAACCGTAGGACTCTTCTGTAGCTGCTGTGCAAGACTGACACTGCACGTCAAATCTGGCCGGGTTTGGGCCGAGAGCCAGCTCAAAGCCCCAATGAGGCTTTGGTTGTCTGTCTTCAACTCGAAGCTTGCCGGCTCTTCGTCAGATAGATGACGAGGGATCTCGAGGAGAAAGAGCCGGCTCTCGACGTACTTGGTCTGGGTGACCGTCACCTCGTTCTCCTTGCAAGAGATCTCGGACCCCACGTAGCTGAAGTCTCCAATTTCCCACCGGTCGATCGCGAAGGCGGAGGAGAGGCTCTTGCGGATCATCTCGCTGACCGCGCCGCTGGCCACGACCAGAATGTCATCAACATGGGTCCCCAAGTAGCCTATGGGCTCGCCGATGAAACGGTGGTCCTTCATCTCTCGCAGAATAAATATGCAGGGGTCCAGGGGGCACTGATCAAAGGCATAGTCCTTGTCGCCGATCTTGAGATGGACCTGGAAGATCCCCTTCTGAAGGTCTTGCCACCACTCCCGTGGCGAAGTTGCCAGTCCGAAGATGTTCTCAGGCGGCCATGAGCCGGACCTTGCCGAGCTGGGATACTGCCTGGTGGATGATGTCGGTGACGATGTGGCGTCGGTGAAGCAGCACTGCTTCATGTCCGATGCCATCTTCAAGACGCGCAGCTGTGACGCCGGGCAAGGAATCTGAAGAATGGTTCGCAGCTGGTGGCCAGCGATGGCAAGACCCTTCGAAGTGGCTGTGTCTCCTTGGCGTTTCTCCGAGGCGGGGCTGCGAGGACCGGCAGCAGAGTGGGAGCGCGAGGTGACTTGCAAGGTCCTGCACCCTGGCTGTGGAGTTCGATTTGCGTGGGTGTCCCAGCTTGGTCCGTTGACTGGGAGAGACGGTGCGTTTGCTGGGCGGATTTGACAGTAACAGAAATTGGCATCTAGCAGGTCTACCGTTGCGACACTGCCTGCAGCACAGCTTGGAGCTGGATAACTACTTGTACGGCATGCCGGGAGCGATTGGCTGCACAGGCGTCGGCCACTTACCCACGCCTCAGCTCGCGTTTCGATGCGCCTTAAGTCGTGGCGTCAGCTTCTCATCAGTGCGCTTTGGATATTGGGAGCAGCACGGCGGACGGCGGCTGCGTGGAGCCGGGGCCACGCCGGCTGGAGTCGGAGTTCCGTCACTGGATCATGCATCGGGCATCCCCTCCTCAGGTATGCCCTGGAGCTCCTTTCCGTCGTTGCATTGGACATCGGTGTGGGGCCCGGATGGCAGGGCTAGCAGAGTTTTGGCATAGATCGTCGATTCCTTCGTCGTCGATAATGGGGTGTTCGCTCTGTCACGCTCGTTGTGCCCTCCGCCCGTCAGGCGCACTTTGCTGAGTTTAGTGAGCTGGCATCGCCGTCGTTTAGCAAGCAAACCTGGCACCGTGTGGTTGGCTGGCTTCCTTTTGCACCGGCGTGGAGGCTGTCGCGTTGGAGGCCTTGTGGGGCCAAGTGCAGGATGTTCAGCAGACACTCCTGGGACTACATGTTGCTGCCACACCACTCTGAAACACCGTCGTGCTTTGAGGTTGACAACCGTTCGGTGGCCTACCTAAACGGCTTGGCAAGATGAGATGCTGAGAGCGCCAGCAAGCTGGATGCTTGGACTCTGAGCTTTCTGTCGGCGCTTGCATTGACAACCACAGGCGGAAGGGCTTTGGGTGAGAGGCGAGAGCCATGCGGCGGAGAGGTCAGATGGAAGGCCGAGGTTGAGGAAGGTGAGGGCTTTTGCCAGAAGTCACACAAGCTAGCCAGCCATAAGGGGGACATACTGAGACATACTGCGTGCGATTGGAGCTGGATTTGGCTGGGGCGCCTGCGGACCTTGGGGTGTGAGAAGGTGGTGCCATTGGATGGAGAAACGAGCCTCCAATGATGCTATTGATGCTCACCTACCGCGCCGCTTGGGCTCCAATGATGCGCACAATGCTCGCTTGGCGGTTTCGTCTGGGTATAGCAAAGATGCGCATGGCGGCTCCATGATATGCTCATGACTCATGATGCAGGAGCATGCAGCGCTGCACTGGTTTCACAGTGCCTCGTTTCGTGTGATCTCTACTTGATGCGCGGCATTCACTGCTTGCCTCGTGTTGAAGCGGCACGCAAGCTCGCAGCTGTGGATTGCCGGGACAACTTCGAAGGTGACGACGTGCCGAGGGGCCGTGCATGCAAGCAGGCACGGCAGCTGGCACCTGCGATGAGACTTCTGTGCTCTTGCTGCCCGAAACGACATGTCAGCCGTTGCAGGCTGAGTGCAGCAAGCCTGGAGCCAACACCACATGTCAGCAGCTACGAGCCAGTGGATTGCCCTGCTGGACTGCTGGACCGTCCACATATGAAGTTAATTTTAAACCTCTGTACTCGCGGAAACGAGGATCCTCGGCACTGCCATGCACAGCGCTTGCAGTTGGGATGCTGGCGACTCCGGCAACATCAGCCGGGGCCCCGATGCTTAAGAGAGGCCAACCCGCCAACCTGGATTGCGCTGCTGCGCCATGTTTTTTGAATGCAGCCTGTGATTCGTTAATACTGCATGGCCTCTGACTCTTGAATGTCATTGAGGGGGCAGCAAGCTCTGCTCTGTGTTTCTCCGGACCAGCGCCCCAAGTCGCAGGCTCTTCGGGTAAGGCATCTCGGTGGCACGATTTTGCCGATGCTTGTGATCTCCGTGAACTCTCAGCGGCGCCGCTCTGGGCTCTGAGCTGCTCCGCTTCTTCTAGCTGCTTCGCTTCACCCCTCCGCTCTGCTCTCAACGTCTGGGCTCGCTTCCCCCCGGGAGGGGAGCCCAGACGTCGAGAGCAGAGAAAGCGGGGCAGCCCACATGCAGATGTTGAGAGCAGAGTGGTTGAGACTGGAGCGGAGGGGGGGAAGCGAGCCCAGACGTTGAGAGCAGAGCGGAGGGGTGAAGCGAAGCAGCTAGAAGAAGCGGAGCAGCTCAGAGCCCAGAGCGGCGCCGCTGAGAGTTCACGGAGATCACAAGCATCGGCAAAATCGTGCCACCGAGATGCCTTACCCGAAGAGCCTGCGACTTGGGGCGCTGGTCCGGAGAAACACAGAGCAGAGCTTGCTGCCCCCTCAATGACATTCAAGAGTCAGAGGCCATGCAGTATTAACGAATCACAGGCTGCATTCGGGGGGAACATGGCGCAGCAGCGCAATCCAGGTTGGCGGGTTGGCCTCTCTGAAGCATCGGGGCCCCGGCTGATGTTGCCGGAGTCGCCAGCATCATACAATACTCCAGGAGAATGCAAGGTTTACAAGGGGTGGCGATCAGTGAGGAATTCAAGCGTGCACGTGTGTGTGTGTGTGTGTGCCTTAAATATTCCGTTCCCGGGATGTTACGATCATGCCTCGACTCTTGATCCTGTGGACATCACGCAGCTTTGTTCTCGCAAAACATGTCAGGCACAAGATCGAGGGCTACAACGATGAGGACTTCTGTTGGCAGTCAGGCTTTGGTACAAATCCGATCGGTGTTCTCCTCTTGTGCCGGTGATATTCACCTGGTGAAACCTTCACAGGGTGCGAAGCTGGGCAGTCGTGGCTGCCCAGGAGACGGCTCCAGGAAGCTTTAGGAGTGACTCCCAGGAATCTTTGAGAACCCTCGCCAAGGTGGTGCTTGGCTTTCCTCACGGCTCTGGCAACAGCGAGGGGTTCAAGCCAAACACAGAAACTGTGATGAGCTCCGAAGGTGAACGAAGGTCTGATCTCTTTTGATTTGCATGCCTTGAACCTGGGATTGACTTCTTGTGCGGCCCTAGTGACCATGCCTTGAGCAGACTTCAGAAGACATCGCAGAGGCAGCCTTCAAAGGCTTACTTGGCCAACAACTCCTTCGGTACCTGGCGCTCTCAAATAGGCCCAGACATTTGGAGGACCAGAGCTGTCGAAAGGGTCGTTCTCATGCTGTAAGATTTTGGGGACGCGCTGAGTGCGAGCATCCTTGGTCTCAGCTGACACAGAGCCCACCGTCTACGAACTGCGATTGCGAGACATGACAGTAGCAATTGGCGTCTACCAGAGACGCCTGCAGCACCGCTTCGAGCCGATACAGGCACCCTGACCCTCCATGTTCCTCGGTGGCGCTCCTGCCCAGGGGCTAGCGGCGACTGCGCCGGTGGCCTCGAGCTGCCCTCCACAGCCATGATGTTCAGGTGTTGGGAGATCGGTGGCTCCAGCTCTGACAGGTCGTGGGGCCCAGCCGGGCAGATTCTGCACCAGGAGGCACCAGGTTCAGTTTTCTAGGGACCGCGGCACGCACCGAAGCACGTGCGAAGCGATCCGAGGTGCGTCAGCTATTCGTCCACGACGGGGCGAGGGCGCTGGAGCTTGAGCGGAGGCGAAGCATGCCGCTTGGCACAAGCTGTGATGAGCGACTTTCGTACTGAGCTCCGTTGATGCAGCGGGGCTTGGAGGGGATCAATGCTGCAGGTGAAAGCCCTCGCGAAGTGCCGTCCCGCCACCCTGCACCTCCGCGGCTTCCCAAACGCATCGACCGACGCCTGGGAGAATTTGTGCGCAGCCCTGCACTGCGACCGAGTTAGCCTCTCAGAGCGCCTCGGCTTTTCTGTTTTGGAGAAAGCACCGGCCCTATCATCCCTGTGCTCTCGCTCCGGGCGCCGCTGAATCCCTCTCAAAACCCGCTCTGACGAGGGATTCTGCTGGCCGGGCTGGCACAGTCCAAGCAGCTGAAGGACCCGAAAGCCCGAGAAACTTTGAGAGCTCCGAGCTTCGAAGTGCATAAATCCCATGAGAATTCTTTCTTTGCCCAATGCAGAAAAAGACGGGAGCAGTCTTCGGAGCGTGCATGACCACGCAGGGCCTCAGAAACCTGCGCTCTAGGTCACAACCGATGGACCCGCTCGACGTCTCCCAGATCTTCTCTGACTCCTCCCACTGCTTTCCAGCGAAGCGAGTATATTTGGATGCCATGGCTGGCCACATAACCCTCACAGGCCGGGATTGCTGCCTTGTGCGGGTTGGGGCGTGCAGGCTTTGCAGGCCGCAACCTAGCCTGCCCGCGTGAGCTCTGGGTAACCGGTAGAAGCTTGCGGAACAGCTTTCTGGACTTGTTGCGCATCGAGCTCGGCTGGTGGAGCTGCCAGGCGTAGGCAGCCCGGAGGACGGTCGGCTGGCTTCAAAAACACTACTGTGCGAGGAAGGGATGCGCCCTGTGCACCCTGCAGGCTTTGCAACACGGCCTGCCGAGGCTACCGACAGTCGCACGAGCTTCACAGCTCCGCGCTAAGCCCGGGCGCAACCGGTGGGTGCCCGAAACGCTGGAAGATCTGGAGGAGGACGGGGCGGCCACATGCGGCCACCCGCTGGGATGCACCCTTCTCGAGGATTGGGAGCTAATGGGGTGGCTTCGTGCGCTGCGTCGGCGCGAAATCCCGGTTCCAGGAACGGCAGTGGACTCGCCTACACCAGCTGTGCCGATTTGCTTATCCTGACTTTTCTTCGTGTCAGATTCTGCGATAAACGTGGGGGCTTCTCTTGAAGTGGTCGCGCTCTTTGCGCTGCCTCATATAATCTTCGACTCCGCCTCCTGCCCGCTTTTTGCTCTCAGCTTGCGGTGGCTACGCGTGCTGCCTGCACCCCGCGCCGCAAGCTCGTCTCGCTTGGTCGGTGGGCAACTTGCTTTTGGCTGGCGCATGTCAGGGCGTGCGTCGGTCAGTGAACTTGCCTTTGCTGCTTCAAAGTGGTTGAGGGCGCAGTCCTGGATTTGCTTTCGTGTTGCAGGGACGGCGCGCCGTGATTCCACAAAGATGTCCCTCAGTTGTGCCCGTGCCGTGCCATCCCAGGCTTTTGTCAGAGCCCACTTGCTGGTGGCGAGAGTTGCTCCTGTGATGCTTCAGCTGCCACGACGCTCCGACTCCGGTGTCTGCAATCACTGCAATCGGCCCTCACCAGCAATTCGACGGAATGCTTCATTTTGCTGTTTGCCTGGGTCGCGATTGGAACGTGAGCTGGGGACTCGGCGAGCACGTGCAGGGAATCTGTGCATGCTGCTGGGTGCGGCAGATCCTTGCAGATCATCCGACCACGGCGCTTTCTGCTTCCTGATGGCTCATGTGCACAACCTTCATCAGCAAGGTGACGGCTGCTTGCTCACCTGGCAAAGTCAGGGCAACCGGTCGCGCTCTGCCATCGTGGCAGGCTCTCTTTTCCATGCTTTCGCTCCCACAACCGCCGGCTGCACTGGGCAAAGCTCCGAGGCCACGGCGCCGTCGCCCTGTAGCCAGTGACTTCTGGCCAGCCAAGCCGCCTGTGCCCTGCAAGTGCTGCTGCCCTTTCTGGATTGGAGCGCTCGGCATGCTGTGCATCTGGGAAGCTAAGTTCTCGCAGCATGCAGCTTAATATCGACCAGAAGCCCTTTTCCAAGAGCGTAAGACCTTGCAGCGCAGTGCTGCCGGATTTTGCCCCCGGCTAGGCCCTAAACTCCCCAACAGTTCGGGGGACCCTCGCGTTGCCCCTTTGCCCCTGTAAGCTGGGTTTCGCAGCGGGTAAGCTGCACGAAAGTTTGTTAGGCGATTCGGTATTGGAGGCTGCACACATGCAAACTCCAGTCTGTCCCACCGCACCCACAGCAACAGCTTCCTGAAGCTTCACCTTGGTGGCTGTGTCGGCGTCAGCAGCTGGGTGTGGCAAAACCCCCATTCGGGGGCTGAGAACTGGGGTTCGCCGGTTCGCCAGAGCCAGTAGTTGAGCCTCCTCGAGCGCTGCGGACTCGTTTGCTGCCGACAGAGGACGTGCCCTCGTTCGACACCGCGCCTTGGAAGCAAATTGACCTGGCCACGGTCATAGCAGTTGCTCGTGCAGCAGCACGCTGCCCACCCCGAGCTATCATATATTGCCTCTTCTTTCTCTTAGCTGCATCCGCCGATCGGCTGTAGCCGCCTTCAACTAATTGCATCATGCATAGGCTGCATAGGCATAGGTGTGGGACTAAACAATGCACGCTGCAGTTCAAGGCTCTGCTTGCAGATGCTGCCTGATCCACGAAGCTCTTGGACTCTTGCATGTCAAGGATGGGGGGTGAATCCGGGGGCTACTACCGTGGCGGCTTTTTTTGGCTTTTCTCAGGTCGGAGCGTGCCGAGTAGTGCCAGCTGCCTCTGACTTCAGGGCCTCAACGCCTCGCCGCCCTGCGCTTCGCTTGAGGCTTTGCCGTGGCACAGCCAACGCCTCAGACTTTTTGGTGGCTGGGTTTCGGGGGAGGGAGCCTCCCGACTGCGTGGAGACCACCAGGTCCATGACTTTGTTTTTCAAACGGGGAGGTGGGTCCACAACTGACTGTATGCTCTGAGGTGCAGTTGTACATCAAAGCAGCTGGGTGAGCGTGCATCGTGCTCGCCAAAGCCAGCGACTTACCGCAGCTCGGCAGAAGACTGCCACCGAGGTGTGCTAGGCTGGAGTGCTGTCCCATGCAGGCTGTCTGATGTCTGGCTTTGGAACTTCTCGTCATGTTCTTGTTAGAGAGGCTGTTACGGTCGCATTCCAGGCATGCAACAAGGGCGAATGCGGCCGAGAGCGGTCGGCTGTCGCTAACGATTCTCCAGGTGTGTCCTTTGTCACGGTGGGAGGCCCGGCATCTACATCGCATGCCATCTCACAGTTGTGATCAACATGCGGTTTTGAGTTGAGCCCTCGGCCCTAACAGCACTCGCAACCAGTCCCCTGCACCTTCCAGCTTCTGGCGATGCTGCCCGGGAATGCGTTCGGGGCCCTGTTGTCTCCATGAAGCTCTGCGCTCTCGCGCCAGGGCCGCTGATGGCAGCTTCGCTGCACAACCCCACTAAACAGACGTAAACGATCGGTGGAAAACCAACACAACCTTTGGCATCAGAGCCTCCGTCCTGGGGCTACATGAGGCCCTACATGGCCCCATATATAGTCCTCGCAAACCACCCGAGGCCCGTAGAAGCAAGCTGCAGTCCACAGCGGCATGACCAGCAAAGACCTTGGCTCGCGAAACAAGAACCCGGCGCACCGGCGCCATATGTAATGAACGTAAGGACTGGCACAAGGGGTGTTCCGGGATCTCGCAAGCACTATGAGTGAACTTCGTTCAGGCACGCCCCCACTCGGCGACATGTCGACTCCTTTT
The DNA here is from genome assembly GCA_905221615.1 of Symbiodinium sp. CCMP2592. Classification (NCBI taxonomy): domain Eukaryota; class Dinophyceae; order Suessiales; family Symbiodiniaceae; genus Symbiodinium; species Symbiodinium sp. CCMP2592. Next base: position 21,585 of record CAJNDT010001874.1, on the reverse strand, counting down.
TGGATAATGGGCAGCAGTGTTTCCTTTTTGCAGTTCGATGGCGAACTGTTCGCTCTTCGTGTGCTCCACCGGTCCGACGGGACCCTGTGGAAGGTCTTGCGGGCTATGATGTCTTTGTCGCTGTGCCTCCTGCAACAGCTGCCGATGGAGATGGCGGACTCCCGTGTCTGGTCCGTGGAGAGCGGTGAGCTGGTCCACGAGATCAAGAAGGCCCGGCAAATCGATCGGAGTCCTGGTGCTGGCGAAGGTGGAGAACGAATGATTTCGGAGGAGAACGTGTTGGCCCTCGCCAGACTTGGTGACTTGTACCAGGTGGGTTTCCTCACGGAAACGTGCCTGAGAGCATGCCTGCAGACATGACATGACATCAAGCGGCCACTAAGGAAGCTTTTGTGCGGAGGTGAACCGCGGACGACGCCTTTCTCCGCGGAGACTCAGCTTCTCCTGGCCGAACTGCTGATTTAGCGACTTTCAAGCAAACTTTCAAGCAAGCCATGCTCACATGCTTGCTTCGCTCGCGTGGGCCATGCCTTTCACCATTTCGCGACGTGACGCTTCGCCTAGTGAGTTCGCTGCGGTGCGCACGTCGCGTTGCGGGGTCGATCTGAGGAGGCGTTGGGCCCTAAACTCTGAACCTCTCAACCCTAAACTCTAAAACCCTAAAGCCCTAAATCGTGAAGCTCCGCAGTCCCCTTACGCCTGCGGGGGGCTGGCGGGTGGACGGATCCCTTTGGTGCAGCCTGCTTGAGGCTTTTGCGTGGAGGTGTCTGGCTCGTGCGCGGCAGGCAGCTGGGCTGTGCTGGGCTGTGCTGGCGCGGGGCGCTCCTCCCGTGCCTGTTTTTGGGCTGGGGTTCGTGGCCTTGGCGATGACGTTAGTGAAGCTGTGTCGACGAACTGATGCAAACACTTAAGGCGCGGCGGCATCCATCGTGTCTGTTATAATCGGTCCGTGAGGCGCTTCTGCAATGGGTCGGAACGCCTGGGACGATACAGGTCCTGAGCTGCACCCCCAATCTGACTGCGCGGCCTCTTCTTCAGCTGGCTCTGTGTCCCTGGCTGGGAGCTTGGGCTTCCACTTGCTCGCAGGTCTGCCTTCCAGACGCTGCGGCTGCACCCTCAGACTCCGGTGCGCCCTCTGTCTCCAATCCAGCTGCTTCCGAAACGGCTCCAAGCAACTCGGGGGTGGAACTCGACGATCTCTGCCCACACCCAATGGGAAAGAGTCGGATGAGCTTGGGAGGCTGTGGAATGTCCTATCAGGTCCTAGTCGCAGCTGTTGCCACTGGCCATTCCCTCACTTGAACCCCGTGCAAGGAAGGATGAAAAGGCTACGCTTTTCCTCTTGCTCTGACGAGATGCTTGTACAGCGCGCATCTTGTGACCCTTATAATTCAATTGACAAAGCCCAGCAAGGCACTTTAAGCCCAAAGCAAGCATCCAGAAGTCCAGAAGAAACGAATTGTTTGAGAAGTTTCCGACATGTTGTGTTGTTGTCTGCGTGACAAAGCTTCTTGTGGCCATGTATATAAGCGAGGCCGGCAGAAGAGAGCAGAAAGCCACACGTTCTGAGTATGGATTCTTGCACACAGCCCGGACGCCAATCCCGCAACCGTGCACCCCAAAGCACAGTCTCTCTGTCCAGGCATCTTGCGGCTTCCCGAGCCGCCAAGAAACAGAAGCCCACAGGAAGCTAGCCTGCATGACTTAGAGCGCCTGCTGCAGCTGCGATCGCTTCGGTCGCAAAGCAGTAGCTCTTGAGACCAGGTGATGTTGTCATTTCTCCTCCTATCTTCGGAGCTGCCCACGAAACCGCTCGGGCAAGGCAAGATCAATGCCAGATGCCTTTCGTGCAGAGTGTCAGGCACCGCAAGGGCCGCAAGGGGTCGGCAGACCTTTTCGCTCATGAGCGAGGGAGACATGTATTGGATTGACATGATGCTGTGCGGCGATGGCCGGCTCTGCGGCGACCGCTCGAGTACTGCGGCTCCGAGGCGGGGTCCGCTGTGTAGAGCCTTTGAAGCCAATATCTCCAAACATCGCAGGCAGCGCTCCCGACACAGCCGGCCCAGAGCCTCGGGAGCGTTTGCGGGAGCGTCCGCAGGAGCGTTTGCGCGGTTTTGGGGCAGAGCTTTCCTCGCACGGGAAGTCGTTTCGTGTGTCCCTTTGTGCAAACCGAGCTCAAGAGGCGGAGCCAGGAGATGGTAAAAGCTCAAAAGCTCGAGGAATTATGCGCCTCCAGGCGGAGGGCTCAGAGCTGCGCAATTGCCTGACTGTTGCAGAGGCGCAGGGGTCCAGCAAGGAGTGCCGAGAGCCAATTGGTACACGGAGCTCCAAGTGAGTGTGGGAAGTGCACAAGCTGCAGGCGTGGCGGGGGAGCTCGGTCAGTTGCAGGATCAGTGCAAATGCCGGGAGCATTGCCTTGAGCTTGCTGCCGGCACTCCTGGGGCAGAGTTGGCAAGCGAGGCCAAGCTGCAGGAGCCAAGCTGCAGGAGGTGTGAGCACGCCTCCAGGAGCGTTGTGAGCAGCTGCGGCAGCAGCTCCAGAAACCTCGGCCAAAGCGGAGGCTCAGGCCGCTACGATTCGGACCTTGCCGGTGCCGAGGAGCTGGGATACGGCCTGGTAGAGAAGCAGCACTGCTTCACGTCCATGTCCGATGCCATCTTGAAGACACACAACTGTGACACGGACTTCTTCCTGGTCCTGATGGGCAAGAACCTGACGAAAGGTTCACACATATTGCCAGCGATGGCAAGACCCTTCTGCGGCTCCCTGGCGTTTCTCCGAGCCGGGGCCGTGAGGACCAGCAGCTGAGCAGGAGAGCGAGGTGACTTGCAAGGAACCTGAGTGGCGGCGCCGAGCCCGGAGGCCAAAAGCGGCAGAAGCTCGGAGAGCAGCGCAATCGCCGTGTCCAGCAAGGATGCGGTCATGCTGCTGGAATCCTAGATGTCAAGCCAACCTGCCGAGACAGTCAACTTCTTGGTCGATCGCAGGTGTCTTGCTTCCGATGGCGCATCACGCGTTGATGCAGCCCGATGGGTGCTTCCCTTTCCTGCTTGCCTGGCTGCTGCGCGCCTAGCAAACCTTACGGAAAAAACAGCGCATATTCTACTCGAGAAAGATGGTCCCGTACATGTTCTTGGCAGAGACGCTCTCCTGGTGGACTCCGTCTTCGAGCTCGTCTGCTCTGCTCTTCGTCCAGCTCTCCGCTGCGCTCTGCCCTGCCGTCGGGGTTTGGGGGGGGGAGACTTCAAGTGTACGGAGTCTTTCAAGAAGCGGGACAAGTCTGCACGTCTCACGCTGAAACTCGGAGTGCTGCCGTGTGTGCTAGTCTATACGAGCCGACGTTCATCGTCCGCCATACGCGCCGGCGTGTGCTAGTCTTGGGAATGCCGATGTCGCAGTTGTCGGCTGCAACTCCGCCCGCTTTTGTGCATTCTGATGCCTCGTGCAGAGTTTATTCTGAGATCAAGCATGAAGTGAAGCGTTTGCTTCTGTCCCTAATTTCTACTTCCCAGAACCGGCGGAGCAACCGCTGCAGGGGGAGCTCAACATTGGCGAAGCTCGCCAAGCCGTGTTCCTGGATTGTTCTTGTCTGGAAAATCTGGTGATTCATTTTGGGTGTGTGCAGATGGATTTGTGGCATCTTGGGATGCGCTTGAGACTGAGAAGCGGCGGCTGAAGCTCGTCACGGAAGGCAGCAGCTGCCAGGCCGACGCACTGAGTGGTCTCAGCTGTCGCGGTGTCCTCGCCTGTGAACCAGCGCCCACCGTCTACGAACTGCCATTGCGAGAGACGGAAGTGACACTAACAAACATTGACATCTACTAGAGACGCCTGCAGCACCGCTTCGAGCTGGATCGATGCAGGCACCCTGACCCTCCATGTTCCTCGTTGGCGCTCCTCAAAGCCTAGCGGCTAGCAGACGGACTGGAACGCGCCGGTGGCCTCGAGGAGGGCACGACATTGGACACTACTGTCCACAGCCATGATGTCTGTGCTGGGATTCAGGTATTGTCCGGAGCTCTCTAAAGCCGCGGCCTGTCGTGATGCTCACACGTTCTTCTGCATGCCAATGCGGCCGATATCTTCCGTCGACATCGGTGGAGATTCCTGGCCGGCTGCACTGGATGTCTCTTGCTTTGCAAGGCCTGGAGAAAGAGGAGAACGTGGACGTCTCCACGCTCCCGGAGGCCCGTACCAGTCCTCTGAGCGCATGCAGCAGCTGCAGCTTTCTACCGCTCCTGGCAGGTCGTGGGGCTACCGATCATGCAGGAAAGTGGGGATATGCACAAAGCTGGGCATGCACCTTCGGCGCCGTGAGAAGCCTGACCGAGCAGCCCAGAATGTTCTGAATGGTTGATCTTGTCTCGCTGACATTGGTGCCCTCCTTAGCCTTCGTCTTGCCCGCTTTGTAGAGAGGCAAGTGAGATCTGGTGTATGTGTTCTGGAGAGATTGGAGATTAGATGCGTCAGATGTTGATACCACACCCACACGTGCTCCGAACAATTTGCAGTGAGAAGTTTCGGTGTAGAATTGCTAAAGGCCCTGTTGTATCTGGATATTGCGCTCGACCTGAGGCAGCTCTTGCTGTTTTGGCAGAACGGCCTCTTCCGATACTTCACCATCAAACCCGTAGGAAGGGCGCTGCCACCAATCTCACCAACGTGGGAGGCAGTGCGTTTCAGCGCTCGGCCTTCGCCAGAACAGCAGCAGAAGAAGCGACACCCAAATTGGTGGTGCCAGTAATGCCCCTGTCATCCTCACCACTGGTGCGGAAATGCGCGGCACATGCTGTGCAGCGGAGCAGCGCGAAATCCACAGTCTGTCTGTTCTTGGTCCTTGCCGGACCTAGACCGCCTCAAGAGGACTGCATCTTCACGGCTTCCGTATTGCGGTCCGCCGCCTGTGCAAAACTTGCACTTCCTGGTGGGGTTGTGGACTTGAATATGCCATGAGATTGAACCTAAGCAGTCGCACAGTCCGTATACAGGAAGGACGTGCGAGCTGCTTTCCTTGGGCTGTCCTGATGATTGGAAACCTTAATCCGTAACGTGCACGTTCACAGACACGCAGAACAGCAAATTCTGCCTACTACTGCACCAATGCTGTGTTATGTTTTGTTTTGCGATATGTCTGGGTAGGCCGCCACGCAGAGCAGCAACTCTGCCAACTCTGCCCACTACCAATGCAGTGTCATGTTTTGTTTTGTGTTTTGAGACATGCATATAACTATCTATGACTACGAACACAGGTATCGCGACAACAAGCCAGCAAGAATATTTATAGGTAGTTTGCATGGCCCCAGGCATGCATGCTTGCATACGTATGCACCTGGAGCCTGGAATTCGTGCGTTGCCCTATGCTCCACAGAGGCTGTGGGATCGGAGTCTGCCGCCTGGTGACGTTGTTCCTGCGGCTGAGCTCAAGTAGTGCCTCAAGAAGGTGCAGTAGATGAAACCCACGAACCCACAGTGCGACAGAGCAGTCTTGTCTCCTTTTGCCTTTTTCAATCTGCCTTCGTGAGGCTAATCATTCACTTACATCAGTTCCTTTCCTAACCCGCACAGCGCCTTACGTGTCCTGCTCTTCTCATGCGCGATTCGGGATGTGCTGCACCCATTGCGGCAATCCACCATGAAGACGCACTCAGGCGTTCCGCAGCTCTTATTGCGAAAGACTCAGCCTTCGGCCAGGGACTGCAGCCTGTCTGACAGCTTGGGGTGATGTGTACATGCCACTGAAGAAGTGACTTTGAGGAACGATGCGGATTTCGCTGGCTCGCCGCGTCTGGTGGCGGGCTTTCTTGCCGAGGCGAGGGGGGCTGAGCACAAGGGCGAGTCTGCCGGGGCAACTTCAAGCCTCAGTGCTGCATGTGGCCCGCACGTGGCAGTCGCAGCGGCACGCTGCAGGCATGAGCAGAATTTGATTATGTCTGGCAGGCTGGTACTGACTGTGTTCATCAAGGTCTTGTCGCAGCCAGCAAGGCTCTGTTTGGCTCCCAGCCGCTCATGCCTTGCGAACTGGAAGGCTGTGCAGAGCCCAGGGAACGCAATTGGAGAGGACGTGTGCCACAGGCGGCTCTGCCCGGGCTCTCACCCGGCGTGTGCTGAGTCAATGCCGTGGAGGCTGTGCAGTTGGGCCGGGTGAAGCGCTGAGAGTTCTGCGAGACGTACCATTTAGAAAGCGCGACGAATGCCTCAGCCGATCGCTAGGGCCGTCGCCGCTTGGCCCTTTTGCTCAGCCGCTCTGCCGATCGCCTTTTCGCCGCGCCGCTTTGCCCTCAAGGATCGCTGCCGCGGCCCGGAGTCCAGCGCGGAGACTTGCCACGGAAGACAGACGCGATGTCATCGCCTGCGACCGCAGCCCTGATCCCGACTTGCAGTTTAATTGCGCTAAACCTTCACAAAGCCTCGAGGCCCGAAATGAAAGCGGCCGCCTTTTTCGGAGGTTTTCTTCTACAGTCGCGAAAAATCTGAGCTTCTTCACTTTGTCTCGCCCAGCGTCTGGATGTTTGTTGTTTGGAGGGTTCACGCTTGTTGAAGGTGGTTCTTGAATTTCTTCGTGTCAGATTCTTCGATACACGTGCGTGGGGACTTCTCTTGAAGTGGCCGCGATCCAGTGTGCTGGCGTGCTGTAGTGACTGTGATGCTCTTCAGATCATATGTAGCAGTGAATCGGCTCGAACAACGGCGCATGCACGCGACGAACGCTCGGAGGCCAGGCCCCATTCTATGTGTGGACATCGTGCTAGACATCCAGCAGCTCGTCCTATTTTGAATTTACTTTAAGCTTCGACTCCGCCTCTTCCCCCGCTCTTTGCGCTCATGCAGTGCGCGCCCGCTCCGACTCAGCCTCTTCCCGCTCTCTTTGCTCTGAGGCCTGCAGTGGCTACGCATGCTGCCTGCAACCCGCACCGCAAGCTCGTCAGCTTTTGGCGGGCGCATGTCAGCGCGTTAAACGCTTAATCCCAGAAGCGCCCTAAAACGCAGAAACCCAGTAAACCTGAACACATAACCCAAAAACTGCGTTTCGGGAAGAACATCGAAAAACAGCAGCCCGACACACCTAGACACAGAAGCGCCCAGAAACAGAAACCTAGAAGCCCTAAACACTTAGATCCAGAAATATCACCAACCCAGAAACGCAGAAACCCAGAAACTTTAAACGCCTGAACCCAGAAGCCGCAAACCCGGAACTCCGAAACTCAGCCTGCAGTACTCTTGGATTCGTGCTTCTCTACCTCCATAAAGGGTTGCCAGGGCTTCGTAAAAATGCGAGCTGAAACGAACGGAACTGCCGGAACCGACAGGGCAGAGACACCGACCCCAAGCCGACAACCCAAGACGAGACCTGCGAAGCAAAACAGTTCCACCTCAACCCAAACCCGACTCAGCCCGAGTCGCATCGATAAGAAAAAAATCCGTGCGCAAAACGAAAATTAGGTAATTAGGCTTTCCAGGTTCCTCCCAGGTTCTTAAAGGACATTTGGGAGGCGACATTATGCAGGGTCGGCGGCGACGGATGACCTCGGAAGTGGGCCCCCGCACTCAAAACAGCTCAATTGGACCGCAGCAAGATCCGAACTGAAACCAGCACCACACAACCACAGCCCAACCGCCACAAGGAACCGGGGTGTATCCGATCCGAAACCGGTTTGGAACCGAAAAGAACAACGAACCCGAGACTTTCCAGAGCTGAGCGGAGACCACAGCGGAACCGAAGCGGACAGAAGCAGAACCAGAGACGATAACTGGGACCGGGGAGGAGCCAGGCCGGCAGGGGACTAGCACGCAAAAGCGCACGGGCCAGAACGGGAACAGGAACTGAAACGTACTGAAGCAATGCCGAGCCACAACGGCCCCAACAGAGACCTGATCATAGGCCAAGGCGTGAAGGTCTAAAATGACCTGTTGCATGACCCTAGGGTTTGGATATTAGACCCAGGGTTTGGGGTCTAATATCCGACCCGGGGTAGACCCAACAGTACCTGAGGGTATCTTCCGGGTAGATGCGTGGCCCCACGTGTCTTGTGATGTCTTGTGGGAAGACCATGTCTTCTCACAGAGCTGGATTGGCAGTCTTCGGGTTGCCGATGGTTCACCCGCCTGTGCCGGTGCGGTGCAACGCCTCGGAGCCCGAACACGACGGCATGCTCAAACGCCTTCGAGTTCACAGTGGATGCCGGCGAAGTTTCGGTGTTGGGACCGTCGCAGTTCAGGACCTGTGCCTTGGAAGGTCTGCTCGGCACCGGACTTGACGAAGACGATCGGGTGCTGGTTATGGACACCTGCGGCAGTCCCAACGTGGTGCCCCTGTTTCCCTCGGCAGGTCTTTCTCAGGAAGTTGGCAGCAGTGGGGCTTACGTTTCCTGGGGGAATGCTGTCATCACTTCGAAGGGTGGAGCATATAGACTGTGCTGGTGTAGTCGAGACTTGAACACCAGCTATTCGGAAAATGCGTCTGACCCAGAGTGCAGCGTGCCAACTGCATTTGGAGTCGACTTCGGCACGCCTGTGCTCCGTGGACCTGCAGAGCTTGCAAAGCCACTTTACTGCATTCTGGGTGACGATTGCGTCATGCAGCCTGTTTCTGGCATGTACACCAGCGCTTTGGATTGGGTTCGTGTGCTGGACACATGCGGCATTCCTGCACAGCAACCTGCATACCAAGCGGCCATCTCGCCGAGTGATGGCATGAAGCAAGTCTTTGGAGCCGAGAGCCATTCAAGCGTGATAGTTCCAGCAGCGGGCATTCCTGCTGCCGGCGGCCAGTACCGCCTCTGTTGGTGTGGTCATGAGTCGAACTGCCTAGCTGCTGCCAGCTATCGGGTGGACTTCGGCAGCATATCATTGGCTGGGCCGTTGCAGGGACAATTTCGGACATGCGTCAGTGGTCATTCTTGTGTAGTCAGTTCCATTCTCGGATACGACCTTTCGAATGAGACTAGTTTCCTTGTCATGGACACTTGCGGTCAGTCTGGCGCTGTCCAGGGCGCATTCAGCAATCCTGCAGTTTTGTCGTCAGGAGCAGCCGTGCAATGATCGGCTGAGCCAGTAACAGGAGCTGCCATGAACTCGAGGAACGCCACACAAGGTCGATGTGATTCTAGCTTGAGCTTCAAAGTTAATTTCGGCGGGTTGATCATGCGGGGCCCATCGCCACTGTCGCAGACCTTTACATGCATTGCAGGGCACCCGTGTCGCTTCGACGGAGTCAGGGGTCAAGATCTGTCCTTTGCCGACCAGTACTTGATGCTGGACACTTGCAGTCGCAGTAGGCTCGCCTCGGATGCCCTCGATGCTCGCATGACATTTTCTGAGCAGCCTCTCAGTTCGTCACTCCAAAGTGATGGAGTGGTGTTAGTTCCCGGTGGTCAGTACCGACTATGTTGGTGTGGAGGGGCCGGCACTGCGAACTCGTCGCACCATCTGTCTTGCAGCCTGCCGACCGACTACCTTGTGGACTTTGCAAGTATTTCCGTGATTGGACCCTCTTCCTTTGATCAGGACAAAACGTGCATTGCTGGAATGAGTTGTGCGGTTCGAAACATAGAGGGCTACTTTACATCCAGCGGGTGGCCGCCACGTGTGGCCAGAGTGAAGGGTTGATCCGCGGATTTTCCAGGTCTGGACTCATGCTGCCAGATGCACCGGTCAATTCGACTTTCCGTTGGCTCTTGACATCCACATCTGCGCAAGGGGGCCAATATCGTCTGTGCTCGTGTGCTGATGGCCAGGTGTGTTCAACCATGGAGCACTTCACAGTTGATGTGGGTGCCTTCTCTCTTCTGGGGCCTATGCCGATCCAGCAAGCATTCACGTGCGTGGCTGGCCGTGAGTGTAACATCGACCCCATCACGGGCTTTCACTTGGACGAGAACAGGCTGGTTGTGTTGGAGACCTGTGGCTCGGAGAGAGGTGTTCTGCGCATCCCCAACAGTGGCTTGGCCCTGGCTTCTGGCGGTGCAGCCACCTGGGGTCCTTTGCCTCTGACCGCTGCAGGGGGGCAGTACCGCCTGTGCTGGTGCGCAGACCTCGTCATGAAGCCGATCAACGAGTCAAACCACACTTCAAGAGGCTGCGGCATCTTTTCAGACTATACTTACGACATCGGCAGCCTCAGCATACTTGGGCCCATGCCACTTGTGCAGAGCCGGACATGTGTTAGTGGCCACAACTGCCAGCTTGATGGCTTCACTGGGCACGGCCTCAGCAACCTGGACAAACTTCTGGTGAACCCACCGCCATGGTGCCAAGATGGAGCTTGGCCGGTGGCAGTGTCGAGACGACCAGCAATGGCACAGCTGTCTCATGGCAAGCCATCGTGAGTGCTGCTGGTGGACAGTACCGCTTGTGCTGGTGTGCGGCCATGCCCGTCAATGAAACACTCGCAGGCGCCAGTTTTGCACACATCATGCTGGCGATTTTGCCGTGGACATGGGTGCCATGTGGCTCCTTGGTCGGTTGCAAGACCGGACGTGCATCAGCGGGCAGACTTGCTCATCAAGCGGCATGGTGGCTACGACAGGGGGTGGCGTGTTTGTATCTGGTCGAATCCACGTGCTTGACACATGTGGACTGGTGGGATTCTTGGAAAGGTTTCCCGCGGGTGGACTCAGTGGTGAGGTGCGGCATGTGAAAGGCATCGTGACCGCACCCCTTGCTGGAGATCTGCTAGACGTTCGTGGCATGTCCGTTGTAAGCTGGACCGCTGAAGCCTTGACAGTTTCAGCAGGCCAGTATCGTCTGTGCTGGTGTGCCCTCCTTCCGGGTCCAACGAACATCTCGAGCTGCATCTTGACATCCGAATTCAGCGTTGACTTCGGAGCGCTAGACTTGTACGGCCCACTCCCCGGCCATCGCCGCACATGTGTCTGCGGATACACCTGCTCATTCGGCGGTATTGCCGGCTATGGCCTGAGCCAGAACGACACAATCCTTGTGATGGAGACTTGTGGCTCCAGTGATAGCCCGCTTTCCTTGGAGTGGCTTTGTTCACCAGATCTCTGCAAGTGGGTCTCGCATGAGCTGGGGGGAGACAGCTATCGCCTCTGCTGGTGTAGTCAGAGTGGTTCGTGCAGGAGACCCGAGAGTTTCCCTTTCGACTTTGGTGAACTCCTGCTGGTTGGGCCTGTGCAGGTGGATCACACCTGTGTCGCCGGTCAGACCTGTTATCTTGACGGCCTGCCCCGTACCTGGTCCGAGGTCAACTCGTACATGATTTTGGAGACCTGCGGCATAGCCGATACGCTTCTAAGTGTCATCACTGCAAGTCCTGTTCTGTCGGCACAGGGCCAAGCGAACTGGGGCGGAAGCCCTCTGACCTCAGCTGACCTTCGGGCTGGCATCTACCAGCTGTGCTGGTGTGCTCCACTGCCTCCTTTACCCTCTGCAAATTCTACCCATTCGAATCGCTCCGAGGGTAATATGACAGGCCCGTGTCGCTTGTCTTTGCAGCACCAGGTTACCGTTGGCACGCTGATGATGATTGGTGCCAGCGGAGAGCAGCAAAGAACCTGTGTGAGTGGGTTAACTTGCGTGATTGATAGCATTGAGGGTTACCATCTATCAATGTATGACAAGGTGCTTATCATGGAAACCTGCGGCACTCAAGTACCGACTGGCTTTTCTTGGACAGCACAAGCCAGCAATGGGGTGCCGTCCAGATCACACCGCAAGGAGTCTCCTATCGCTTGTGCTGGTGTGGGTGCATCCGTGGCTTGTAGCCAGGTACGGAAGTTTAGGGCGGACCTTGGACCTGCGCCCTTCACGCAGCATCAGACGTGTGTCGGGGCACCTCTGCCGCCCCTCCGCTGGCATCGAGCATGCGAACAGCAGTGACAGCGTTGGGCTGCGCTACGAGGTGTTGGCAATGGACACTTGCGGTGGAGTCTCCGTTCCTGGAGGCTTTCCGCTGCAGTGGAGCAGTAACAGCAGCTGGAATGCAACAGCTGGCAGTCTCCTGAGTGCATCGATGCAGGAGCTCACAACAGCTCCTGGCGGCACATATCGCCTTTGCTGGTGCGGCATACCTGAAACCGCCTCAGGCTGTAGATTGCCGGCAGACTTCCGGCCCATGTCGGAGAGTTGACTCTGATTGGTCCTCGGCCTAGCTCCCACACATGCATCAGCGGTCGCCTTTGCAGTCTCGAAGACCTGCAGGGTTTGCACCTCAGTGGCTCCAATATGTACATGGTCTTGGACACATATGGTGAAGCTGTGTGGGCTTGGCCCGAGGGTTATGCTGGATTGGTCCAACCTGGCATCGCAATCCCGGAGGAGACCGCCACATTGGCTGGGCAGTACCAGCTTTGTTGTTGTGCCAGTTTGGACGTCGTGCATGCGAACGGGACTGAGAATCCCAACGCGAGCTTCCCATGCCGACGAGCAGAGGACTGCGCCTCTTCCTCTGGCACGTTCCCCATCCTTGGTCCCGCCCCCAATTGCACCAGCAGCGAACATGCATAAGCGGACAAACTTGTGTCCTTGACGGCCTGACTTTCGATTTGCTGGCTGTGCAAGACACCTGCATCAGTTCAAGATTTCCTGCAGCAGCCAGGCCTCACTGCGCGAGTTGCTTGGGAGGATACGAAGCCATCGTCTGCTGGAGGTCAATATTATATCGGCTTTGCTGGACTCGACTTGACGCGAACTCCAGCAATTCTTCCATGCCTGCAGTCTCCTTCAAAGTTGACATTGGTGAGTTACTCTTGCTCGGTCCGTCTCCTTTGGAGCAGTCCGCCACTTGCGTAAGCGGTCAGAGCTGCGTTCTGGATGTGCTCATCGGGTATGGCTTGGATTCGGGCGTGTATCTTCTGCTCACTGGCACATGCGGAGTTCAGGCGGAAGACAGGCTCAGACTCCCGAGTGAGGGGCTAATCTTGGGGTGCGAACGAGACCACAGTCTCCTGGGCCCAAGCTTTCACTGCTGCTGGGCAGTCCTACAAGCTTTGTTGGTGCGCCGTGGGACTTCCTTGCCGTGCGGAGCACTTCATCGACGTTGGGGTCCTGAGCCTTATTGGACCTGCGCCCCTCAGCCAGGGCCGGACCTGCATCTCTGGGAGCTCCTGCAGCTTCGCCTTGGACTTGGAGCCGCTCGGCTGGCGTAGTTCGCGTAGCTCTGGAGCCAGAGCCAGAGCCAGAGCTCCTGATCTGCGGTGTCGCTAAGCGGCGCAGTTCCTGGGGCCCTTGGGCTCCGCAGCCTGGCCCTGGTGCAAGCGCAAGCGCCCAAGATGCGCCGCGCGGTGAGATCTCCGAGTTCTTCCGGGTGGATCTGGGCAGGTTCCTCGTGCTGGGTCCAAGCCTCATCAGGCGCCTCGGACTCTGACCGCCTGCTGCTAGCAGAAACTTGCGGAGCGATCCGGAGCAAGAGAAGGCAGCCTTTTGCCATGATACCAGAGGTCCACAGATCCGCCCCAGGCGTCCTGTCCATCAGCTGGGGCACCGCAGCCCTTGTGCAGTCGGGTGGTGAGTACCAACTTTGCTGGTCAGCGATGCATCCCGTTTCGTCTCCACAGCGGGCAGCCTGTACTTGCGAGGCCCTGCACCCCTGCAGCAGCAGTTCACATGCCTTGCAGGTCAAAGATGCTCCTTGGAGAATTTGTCCGGCTATGGCATGTCTGACGCTGGAGTCTTGCTTGTCATGGATACTTGTGGAATCGCTTCCACGACGTTGCAGTTTGCACCGGGCGAGCCGGAGGGCCTTCTCAGTGACTATGTCCTTCTCACAGATGGAAGCTATCGGCTCTGTTGGTGTGCGCTTCTTGGGAGCTCTAATAGCTCTGGTTGTGACTTGCCTGCGTCTTTCTTGACTGATGCTGGCACTATGCACATTATTGGTCCAGACCATTGAGCAACAGTACACCTGCGTCAGTGGCCAGACCTGCACACTGTAGGGTCTTCAGGGTTCCGCCCTGCAGCAAAGTGATTCCGTCGCAGTTCTGGACACATGTGGAAGCCTTGATGCGTGGCCGCTGAATCTTGTTAAGGTGTTGGACTTGCAGCCCCACAGCTTGACTGTCAGCTGGCGGGAAGATGCCCTCTCCACACCGGGGGGGCAATACAGACTCTGCTGGTGTGCCACCGGTGCACGGTGCCAAGATGCAAGCTCTCTGCGAGTAGATTTCATGAGCCAGCTGGAGCACATGGAAATCGAGGGCGAGCGAGTGACTTGGGGCAACCTGCAGTTCAGCGCGGCTGGCGGAGCTTTTCGTCTGTGTTGGTGCGCAGGCAACAGCACATGCCTCGTACCCGAGGACTTTCGGCTGGACATCGGCCAGCTCCTGTTGATTGGTCCAAGCTTTGGGCACATGCAGTCCTGTATCTCGGGGCAGGCTTGTTCCATATCTCGTGTCAAAGGGTGGCAACTGTCCGAGTCCGACAGGATCATGGTTCTGGACACGTGCGCGCAACCTGGAAACGCGACACAGATTCCTTCGGCTATTGTAGGCTTTGCAGCCGATGGTATGAGTTTGTCTGTCTGCTGTCCAAGAACTCAATCTGACGGATGAACTGCGCGGCTCCACTTACGGTCCACTGATGAACTTTGAACTGGCTGGATACATCAGTGCGCAGGGTGCCAGGTATCGGCTCTGCTGGTGTGGAGCACAGGCGGCCTGCTCTTCATCCGAGGACTTTTACGTGGACTTCGGGGAGCTCCAACTCCTGGGACCTTCGCTTGGGCAGAGCCAGACTTGCGTCAGTGGACAAGCGTGCTTCCTCAAGAATCTCCTTGGTCACCACGTGCCAGACGGTGAAGGGGCAATTTTCGACACTTGCGGCGTCCGCGGTGTGGCATTGGAGGGTGCCGGCCTCAGCAAGTCAGTTGTAGGTCCTAGGTCCTAGATGATGCCCTGCCAAGCCTTGTGGTATCTTCGCTCCGCAGTGCAGACTGATTGCCAAGGTGTACACATCTCGCAAGCTCTTGCTTCAGCACCAGCACATGGTTCTGGCGTCTTGCTGTCAACATTGACTGCCAGCGGAGGTGCCATCACTGATGTGTCATGCGCATCCAGCAGTTCGAACCTGTCCCTTTCACCAGCAGGAAACTACTGGCTGTGTTGGTGCACAGGCTGGGGGTGCCGGCTTGTGCTTGCTTTCTCATGCGGAGCCTCCGATCTGCGAGGGGATATCTGCTCCATGAGTTCATTGGCCCGGCCCTCAGTGTTCATCTATTCCTGAGTTCTCTGCGGCAAGAAGAAACGTCAATCTCTTGGCAGGCATCGGCCGCTTCACGTTGCAGGGCCCGGCACCGCTCCAGCAAGACCGAACTTGCATCGCGAGTCAAGAATGCGAAGTGGATGCCTTGACAGGCCCGCCCGGCCAGTTTGGGCCGTTTCGTTGAAAGGAACTTAGCTTCATGATGTGTATCTGGACACCTGTTTCGCCCTCAGTAGCAAACAGCACAGTGGCTGGATGGTGTTGTGACTTTGCATGTGATCAAGGTGGCCGCAGCTTGGTGCTCTTTTTGGATCCTGTCAATGAGGTGGGCTCAGCAAGATGTCAAGTGCAGCTTGGGGGAGCAGCCACAGCAGAGTGAAGAACCTGCTGTGCCTGAAAGGTTACGAACGCATCAGATGGCGGAGTAGTTTTTGCTCCAGACGGTGCACGAATGAGTTATACAGCTGCAAAGTTTGTGCGCGACACATCGTGCAGCTGACGTTGAGCAGTCTGCAGCAAAGGCTCTTTTGGAGAGCTTGTCTTTGCTGAAGGGGGGTTGCTTAGCTGCAGAAGGTAGAGTCTGCCACAGTGCAAGGCTTCGCCAGACCCTGGCAGGCCTTGCAGTCCGAGGCAGTACCGATTGTGTTGGTGTGGGCACGCTCCCCAAGTTTCAACAGCTCCTCGGCAGAGCATGCTTTACAGTCCATGGCAGCACTTCAGATGCGTTGCTCGAGGCACAAGCAGCTGGAGCAATCGAAGCAACGAAAGCCTGGGCACCCAAGCGTCTCTTGGTCTCGGAGCCTGCGCACTTTCCCACGAGCCTCTCGGACCTGTGTTGTGGGGATGAATTTCGGGTTTACTCTTCTAGATTTGACCCGTCAATCCCCCTGTCTGTCTCAGCCCCGGTGGTTGGGGAGTGTCCTGAACGGCTTCAACTAATCCCAGTCGCCGCAAACTGCGAGTTGGAGAACCAAGCCAAGCGTCGCGAATGACCCGCCGTGCAAGCCAGGCGGCCGGCCTGAACCCAAACCGCCGAAGCGCCTCAAGGGTAAAGAGGACACCCCGCTCGAACTACTGAATGCTCTGCAAACCCGGATTCAGGAAGCTGCAGGAGCCGGTTCGTAAGTTGTCCACCAACCTCTTTAAAAATGGGTTCATTGGTCCGGCAAACTATTGCCTCGCGTCTGTTTGCCAAAGCCTGCCGCAAGCCAGGTCTCGTGAGATTTGGATCTGCAAAAATCTTCAGGTTTCATCGGTCATGCCGTTGGTTGCGTACGTGCGAGTCATCTTCGCAAAGCCGAGTCCTGAACATGAAAAGGGGAAGTGGCTCATCAGACTGCGCGGTGGACCATGCTTTTGATAGATCCGACGTACTAGGCCACGTTCGATCGTCGGCAATTGCGAGAACGCATCGAGAACAAAGGGAAACCTGCAAGGAGCCCTGGAAGTCTCCTTGCTCGTGCCGCATGCAGAACCGGAGCCTGAAGACAAAAATGATCAGACATGGCAACTAGGACTACACACCGTAAGAACTCCTGGCTAGGATGTTCCACTTTCAGTGCGACAAAATCGCCTGCCACAAAGTGCTCTCGTTCAAAGTTGCTGTGCAGGCAGCATATCACACAATGTGTAAGCTGTTCTTGATCAGCAAGCACTGCGAGACGTGACTGACGGAGCTCGATCGATTCTGTGGTGGATCGCCATGTGGCAGTCAGCACTGCACTTGCAGTCACTGCCGAATTCAAGCGTCGGAAAGCCGAGTGTGGGCTTGACTCGATCAGAGCAGCATAATTGGTTCAGGTCCCAACATCTTGGAGACGTCCGAGCAATTTCCTCCGTGCTCAATGCTTCAATTGCCGGTGCGTCCGGTCGTTGAAGTTTGATTCGCATTTCAGCGAAAAGTTCTGTTTCTTTGAGTCATAGTGTCTTCGTCTTCATGCATGCGCTCTTCAGCGTGACTCCAAACCATGTCTCGTGCACCGAGCCAGTAGCGAAAAACAAAAAGCACGCTGCTACCTGCCCAATGGTTGCTGGAGTAAGTCTGGGGTCCATTCGGAGTGGCTGCGACACTAAGGTATCGTGTGGACGTTGGTTCCATGCTGGTTGTGGGTCCAAGCCCCCTTGAACAAGACAGGACTTGTATTGCAGGTAGAACTTGCAACGCAGAGCGGATTCGTGGGCAGAGCCTCAGTGCCTCTGACAGACTTCAGATTCTCGCGACTTGTGGTGGGACGGTGCCACTGCGCTTTCCGATGAACGGACTCATTCTACACCTCAATGCGTCTCAGCCACCCAGTGGTATGGGACTTGGATCCGAGATCGTCTCCGCACCGGGCGGCCTGTACAGGCTGTGCTGGTGCAGTGGCTTGACGCCGTCTGGCTGCTTGCGTGGCACGGATTTCCAAACTGATCTGGGTGCCATGGCCATACTGGGGTCAGTCCCCTCCAGCAAGACCGAACGTTCATCAGCGGCAGAGTATGGGCTGTGGATTCTCTGCTGGGGCTTGAGTGAGTCTGACTGCTACATGATCTTGGACACCTGTGGTCAAGCTGTCACAACCGTCGGCATTGGTAAGGCAAGCTTCAGCTCACATCCGAGGATCAGCTGGGCGGATTCATTGACGGCAGCTGGTGGCGAGTACCGATTGTGTTGGTGTTCTGGACTGCCGTCACCGTCGACGGATGACTTCAACACATCCAAGACGTCCAGCATGACCGGAAACGTGTCCGTATGTTCGGTATCCTGGGACTTTGGCATCGATGCCGGCAAGCTTCTCTTGCTGGGGCCGGCACCTCTTTTCCACCGCAGCACGTGTGCGGCAGGCCAGACATGCGCCATCAATGTCGCTGGGACGGGACTATCATCTGCAGATCTGCTGTTGGTGCAAGATACCTGTGGTCAGCTGTTTGCATCGACTCCTTTCGCAAGCCCAAGCAGCTTGCGCCTGTCATCGTACAACAGCAGCAACATCAACGCCTCGTTTTTGGCCGCTCAGCTGTTAAGAGCATGATGTGCAGAGACACGGATCTGAATCGTCAGCTGGAAAAGCTAAGGATGCAACTCGATCAGCAACTGCTTATCTGGGCCGAAGTGTCACGGCCGGGGAATATCGCCAATGCTGGTGCCAGCGCATGTCAAACATGTCGGACTGTCGTGTCGATCATTCTGACGTCGACTTCGGGGTGCTGCAGATCTTCGGCCCAACCCTGCAGCAGGACCGTACATGCGTAAGTTCGATGGCCTGCCAGATAAGCGGGATCGAGGGCACCGGTTTGGGCAGCGGTGATTGTTTGATGTTATTGGAGACTTGCTCTTCCGGAGCCATGCTGGATGCTCTTCCGGCAGTGCCCTCGTCAACTCTCTCAGGCTCGAGCTTCGACTGGACTGCCAACTTGACAGAGATTCTCATGAGCTCACCAGGTGGCTTGTACAGGCTCTGCTGGTGTATGCGCGGATATCCGTGTGATCTGATCGAGCATTTCGTCGTCTACATGGGTGCTCTGCATGTGATCGGTCCGGCCCCGTTGACACAGCATCGAACGTGCTATAGCGGACAGTCATGCCTCCTGGATGGATCGGTAGCACGGATGTGGCCAAGATCTTGGATCCGCTCTCATCATGCTGCCTTCTGGACATGCTATCTCATCCAGTAGCGACACGTCTGGCAGAGCGGATCTCACCGGCCAAGTCCGTTTCGCTGCGGGCGGCCTGTACCGGCTGTGCTGGTGTGGCGAGCTGCTGCAGGATGCAAATGCCTCAGGTCTACTGGGCAATGGTAGCCATCAGTGCAGATCGGAGTGGACATGGGTGCCCTGACGATGCTGGGCCCGGCACCTCTGCAGCAAGACCGAACTTGCCTAGCGGGCGGAAGCTGCCTCCTTGAGGGCTTCCTGGGAACCAGCATGGATGCAGGTTCCTTGCTGCTCCTATATAGACACCTGTGGGGTCGCTGCTTCGGCGGACTTCGGAGCACCAGGACGCCCGGGCCAGCCCAGGGGCCCTACCGTGGCAGCTCTGCTAGCGTCGGGTGCCGCTTTTCGCTGGGAGGCAGAAGTTCCCCTTCTGGAGGAAGCTTCCGACTCTGTTGGTGTGTTGAGAAGCTGCCCCAAAACTTGACCAACTACACGAGCTGTGCCATTTCATCCGACTTCACTGTGGACAGGGGGATGTTGCACGTCATGGGTCCTCTTGCAGGGGACACGCAGCAGCAATTCACATGCGTCGGCGGCCAGCGCTGCACTTTAAGTCCTATCAGGGGCTTGCATCTGCTGTCCGGAGATCGGGTCTTGGTCATGGACACCTGTGGCGTTCAGGAGATGCCGGCCAATGTATCCGGTACTTTCGGCGTCGGTGGTCTTCGTAATTCTGTGCTGGTGTGGGATGTTGAGGCGGCTCCCCTTCCCGGTGGGCAATATCGACTGTGTTGGTGTAGGAGCCAAAGCATGTCCACATCAAATCACACTTCCAAAATACCTGCGGATTGCAAAACGGATGCTGGTGGACTCAGTATATTATCCCCCGCATTGCATCAGCATCGAACGTGTGTCAGTGGACAAACTTGCTCCCTGGACGGAATCACTGGTTACTCCTTGTCCCCGAACGATGCAATCATGGCCTCGACACATGCGGAGCTCCCTCGGGTGTCATCAATATGCTGGCGACAGCAGCCGTTGTCTCACACAGTGGTGCTGCAGCTAGATGGGATGCAGCTGTGGTAACCGCGGCTGGTGGCATCTACCGACTGTGTTGGTGCGCCGGCCTGCGCGTTGAGGAAGGCTTTACCAACTCTTCGTCATGCCGAACTCCGGTGGGCTTCACCGCGGACTTTGGGGACCTGCATCTTATTGGGCCTAATCCGTTGGACGCCACTCGCACCTGCATTTCTGGACCATGTGTGACAGCGGCTTTGGAAGGCTTTCACCTGTCCGTTCACGACCGCTTCGTGATTCTGGACACCTGCGGTCAAAGGCTTGCCGTGGTTGCAGGCGCAGGCCTGGCGTTCTTGCAGGGTCAGCATGTGCAAGGCACCTTTGTTGGCATGGCCTGTTGATCCATCTCTTTGACCCTCCGCACATTTCCCGCTATTCTGTGCCAGCAAGCACCTCTCGCTCTCTGTCGCTTGTTGCTCTCCGTTCATCTGAAGCGCTCGCGCTTAGCTCGTGCTTTCTCTCTGGACCTTCTTGCTCGAACGTTCGCCCAGCCTATCAGTTTCACTCCAATGAGCACGCTAAGCCGCTTGTAGGCTTCATTTGCGACTCTGTCTCGAGACACCGAGAGTTTACAGTAAGCTCGGACGTGTTCTGTGAGCTGGCAGCATTCTGACAGGCTTTGGAGCGCCACTTGGAGGTCAGGCAAGCAATGGCTGGCTGGTGGGACTATCGAGTGGGACACGCTCGTCTCCGGCCCCTTGGCCGGCTTCATTTGTTCTAGCTGGATAGTGTAGTTGCTATTGGTACGCTGCAATAGTCTCGGTCTGTCGATGCTCCGTTGATTGCGGTGTCCAGGTGATGTGATGGGAGGCCAATACCGAACCTGCATCAGCGGGCAAGCATGTGCAATTCTCGGCGGCTTGACGGGTGCCGGGGCCTATCATTTGACTCCCGGCGATCAACTTCTTTTGCTCGACACATGTGGAGCTTCGGGAGCCTTGCTTCAGCGGTCAGAGTCGCAGGCCAGCCTTGCAGGCTCAGCCCTTTGCTTGGTCATTTCCCGGCTCTAGGAGACTACGTGGACCTGCGCAGTGGCGATGAGCCCAGGGCTTCGGGCATTGAGTCCAGGCGGCGTCAATGCATCGCAGTCCCCTTTAAGCGGGAAGAGCAGTCTGGTTGCCTGGGACCTGGTCGAAAATGCTTCGGAAGGCCGCGGCTCCAAGAAGGCGCTCTGTACCGTCTCTGCTGGTGCCTGGATGCACAAGGTTGCAGCCGTGTTGAGGACTACCGAACAGATGTTGGTGGCCTGTTGGTGGTTGGTCCAAGTCCACTGCTTCAGCTTCGAACTTGCATCAGTGGACACTCATGTGCTTTCGAGGGTGTGACGGGACTCGGTCTTTCTACATCTCCCGCATTCGGCTTTACCAGGACAGTGCGACATCCCACGACATTCGCCCGGAGAGAAAGGCTGCAGAGGATCCCAAGAAGAAGAAGAAGCAAAGGCAAAGTAGCCCGGAGAGAAAGGCTGCAGAGAATCCCAAGAAGAAGAAGAAGCAAAGGCAAAATAGCCTGGAGAGAAAGGTTGCAGAGGATCCCAAGAAGAAGATGCAAAGGCAAAATAGTCCGGAGAGAAAGGCTGCAGAGGATCCCAAGAAGAAGAAGAAGAAGCAAAGGCAAAGTAGCCCGGAGAGAAAGGCTGCAGAGGATCCCAAGAAGAAGAAGTAAAGGCAAAACAGCCCGGAGAGAAAGGCTGCAGAGGATCCCAAGAAGAAGAAG
>CAJNDT010001873.1:0-40634 GCA_905221615.1 Symbiodinium sp. CCMP2592 | reverse complement strand
ACTTGCGGACCAAAGCAACGGCGACAAATCGTACATCTTAGCATTGGGGCACCACTTGCAGACCAAAGCAACGGCAACCAATCGTACATCTTGGCATTGGGGCACCACTGGCAGACCAAAGCAACGGCAACAAATCGTACATCTTAGCATTGGGGCACCACTTGCAGACAAAGGCAACGGCAACAAATCGTACATCTCAGCTTTTGGGCACCACTTGCAGACCAAAGCAACGGCAACAAATCGTACATCTTAGCATTGGGGCTCCACTTGCAGACAAAGGCAACGGCAACAAATCGTACATCTTAGAATTGGGGCACCACTTGCGAACCAAAACAACGGCAAAAAGCCGAACGTCTTAGCATTGGGGCACCACTTGCAGACCAAAGCAACGGCATCAAATCGTAAATTTTAGCATCGGGGCACCACTTGCAGACCAAACCAACGGCAACAAATAGTACATCTTAGCACAGGGGCACCATTTGCGGACCAAAGCATCGGCAACAAATCGTACATCTCAGCATTGGGGCACCACTTGCAGACCAAAGCAACGGCAACAAATCGTACATCTTAGCATTGGGGCACCACTTGCAGACCAAAGCAACGGCAACAAATCGTACATCTTAGCATTGGGGCACCACTTGCAGACCAAAGCAACGGCAACAAATCGTACATCTTAGCATTGGGGCACCATTGGCAGACCAAAGCAACGGCAACAAATCGTACATCTTAGCATTGGGGCACCACTTGCAGACCAAAGCAACGGCAACAAATCGTACATCTTAGCATTGGGCACCACTTGCAGACCGAAGCAACGGCAACAAATCGTACACCTTAGCACTGGGGCACCACTTGCAGACCAAAGCAACGGCAACAAATCGTACATCTTAGCATTGGGGCTCCACTTGCAGACAAAGGCAACGGCAACAAATCCTACATCTTAGAATTGGGGCACCACTTGCGAACCAAAACAACGGCAACAAATCGTACATCTTAGCATTGGGGCACCCACTTGCAGAGGACCAAGCAACGGGCAGCAAAATCGTAAATTTGCATCGGGCACCACTTTGCAGACCAAAGCAAACGGCAACAAATAGTTACATCTTAGCAAAGGGGCCCCATTGGCGGACCAAAGCATCGGCCAAAAAATGACATAAATCAGCATGGAAGCACACTTGCAGACCAAGCAACGGCAACAAATAGTAATCTTAGATGGGGCACCACTTCGGACAAAGCAACTGCAACAAATCGCTACTCTTAGCATGGGGCCCACTGGCAGAACCAAAGCAACGGCAACAAAATCGTACACTGAGCATTGGGGCACCATGGCAGACCAAAGCAACGGCAACAAATCGTTACATCTTAGCATGGGGGCACCCACTTGAAGACAAAGCAACGGCAACAAATCGTACATCTTAGCATTGGGGCACCACTTGCAGACCAAAGCAACGGCAACAAACCGTACATCTTAGCATTGGGGCACCACTTGCAGACCAAAGCAACTTCAACAAATCGTATATCTTACAATTGGGGCACCACTTGCAGACCAAAGCAACGGCAACAATTTGTACATCTTGGCATTGGGGCAGCACTTGCAGACCAAAGCAACGGCAACAAACCGTGCGTCTTAGCATTGAGTCACCACTTGCAGACCAAAGCAACGGCAACGAATCGTACATCTTGGCATTGAGGCACCACTTGCAGACCAAAGTAACGGCAACAAATCGCACATCTTAGCAATGCGGCAGCACTTGCAGACCAAAGCAACGGCAACTAATCCTTCATCTCAGCATTGGGGCACCACCTGCAGACCAAAGCAACTGCTACACAGCGTACATCTTAGCATGGGGGCACCACTTGCAGACCAAAGCACCGGCAACAAATCGTACATCTTAGCATTGGGGCACCACTTGCAGACCAAAGCAACGGCAACAAATCGTACATCTTAGCATTGGGCCACCACTTGCAGACCAAAGCAACGGCAACAAATCGTACATCTTAGCATTGGGGCACCACTTGCAGACCAAAGCAACGGCAACAAATCGCGCATATTAGCAATGAGGCAGCACTTGCTGACAAAAGAAACAGCAACAATTCGTACATCTTAGCATTGGGACACCACTTGCAGACCAAAGCAACGTCAACAAAACGTACATCTTAGCATTGGGGCACCACTTGCAGACCAAAGCAACGGCAACAAATCGCACATCTTAGCATCGGGGCACCACTTGCAGACCAAAACAACGGCAACAAATCGTACATCTTAGCATTGGGGCACCATTGGCAGACCAAAGCAACGGCAACAAATCGTACATCTTAGCATTGGGGCACCACTTGCAGACCAAAGCAACGGCAACAAATCGTACATCTTAGCATTGAGGCGCCACTGGCAGGCCAAAGCAATAGCAACAAACCGTACATCTTATCATTGGGGCACCACTTGCAGACCAAAGCAACGGCAACAAATCGTCATCTTAGCATTGGGGCACCACTTGCAGACCAAAGCAACGACATCAAAAAAGTATATCTTAGCATTGGGGCACCACTTGCAGACCAAAGCAACGGCAACAAATCGTACATCGTAGCAACGGGGCACCACTTGCAGACCAAAGCAACGGCAACAAATCGTACATCTTAGCATTGGGGCATCACCTGCAGACCAAAGCAACGGCAACAAATCGCACATCTTAGCATTGGGGCACCACTTGCAGACCAAAGCAACGGCAGCAAATCGTACATCTTAGCATTGGGGCACCACTTGCAGACCAAAGCAACGGCAACAAATCGTACATCTTAGCATTGGGGCACCACTTGCAGACCAAAGCAACGGCAACAAATCGTACATCTTAGCATTGGGGCACCACTTGCAGACCAAAGCAACGGCAACAAATCGTACATCTTAGCATTGGGGCACCATTGCAGACCAAAGCAACGGCAACAAATCGTACATCTTAGCATTGGGGCACCACTTGCAGACCAAAGCAACGGCAACAAATCGTACATCTTAGCATTGGGGCACCACTTGCAGACCGAAGCAACGGCAACAAATCGTACATCTTAGCATTGGGGCACCACTTGCAGACCAAAGCAACGGCAACAAATCGTACATCTTAGCATTGGGGCACCACTTGCAGACCAAAGCAACGGCAACAAATCGTACATCCTAGCATTGGGGCACCACTTGCAGACCAAAGCAACGGCAACAAATCGTACATCTTAGCACTGGGGCACCACTTGCAGACCAAAGCAACGGCAACAAACCGTACATCTTAGCATTGGGGCACCACTTGCAGACCAAAGCAACGGCAACAAATCGTATATCTTAGCATTGGGGCACCACTTGCAGACTTAAGCAACGGCAACAAATCGTACATCTTAGCATTGGGGCACCACTTGCAGACCAAAGCAACGGCAACAAATCGTACATCTTAGCATGGGGCACCACTTGCAGACCAAAGCAACGGAAACAAATCGTACATCTTAGCATTCGAGCACCACTTGCAGACCAAAGCAACGGCAACAAATCGTACATCTTAGCATTCGAGCACCACTTGCAGACCAAAGCAACGGCAACAAATCGTACATCTTAGCATTGGGGCACCACTTGCAGACCAAAGCAGCGGCAACAAATCGTACATCTCAGCATTGGGCACCACTTGCAGACCGAAGCAACGGCAACAAATCGTACACCTTAGCACTGGGGCACCACTTGCATACCAAAGCAACGGCAACAAATCGTACATCTTGACATCGGGGCACCATTGGCAGACCAAAGCAACGGCAACAAATCGTACATCTTGACATCGGGGCACCAATTGCAGACCAAAGCAACGGCAACAAATCGTACATCGTAGCAACGGGGCACCACTTGCAGACCAAAGCAACGGCAACAAATCGTACATCTTAGCATTGGGGCATCACCTGCAGACCAAAGCAACGGCAACAAATCGCACATCTTAGCATTGGGGCACCACTTGCAGACCAAAGCAACGGCAGCAAATCGTTCATCGTAGCTTTGGGGCACCACTTGCAGACCAAAGCAACGGCAACAAATCGTACATCTTAGCATTGGGGCACCACTTGCAGACCAAAGG
Source organism: Symbiodinium sp. CCMP2592 (assembly GCA_905221615.1). Classification (NCBI taxonomy): domain Eukaryota; class Dinophyceae; order Suessiales; family Symbiodiniaceae; genus Symbiodinium; species Symbiodinium sp. CCMP2592. Next base: position 36,543 of record CAJNDT010001873.1, on the reverse strand, counting down.
CAACGGCAACAAATCCTACATCTTAGCATGGGGGCACCACTTGCAGACCAAAGCAACGGCAACAAATCGTACATCTTAGCAATGGGGCACCACTTGCAGACCAAAGCAACGGCAACAAATCGTACATCTTAGCATTGGGGCACCACTGCGGACAAAGCAACGGCAACAAATCGTACATCGTAGCATTGGGGCACCATTTGCAGACCAAAGCAACGGCAACAAATCGTACATCTTAGCATTGGGGCACCACTTGCAGACCAAAGCATCGGCAACAAATCGTACATCTTAGCATTGGGGCACCACGTCGAGACCAAAGAAACGGCAGCAAATCGTAAATCTTAGCATCGGGGCACCACTTGCAGACCAAAGCAACGGCAACAAATCGTACATCTTAGCATGGGGCACCACTTGCAGACCAAAGCAACGGAAACAAATCGTACATCTTAGCATTGGGGCACCACTTGCAGACCAAAGCAACGGAAACAAATCGTACATCTTAGCATTGGGGCACCACTTGCAGACCAAAGCAACGGCAACAAATCGTACATCTTAGCATTGGGGCACCACTTGCAGACAAAAGCAACTGCAACAAATCGTACATCTTAGCATTGGGGCACCACTTCGGGACCGAAGCAACGGCAAAAAGTCGTACTTCTTATATTTGGGGTACCACGTCGAGACCAAAGCAACGGCAACAAATCGTACATCTTAGCATGGCGGCACCACTTCGGGACCGAAACAACGGCAAAAAGTCGTACTTCCTATATTTGGGGTACCACTTGCAGACCAAAGCAACGGCAACAAATCGTACATCTTAGCATTGGGGCACCACTTGCAGACCAAAGCAACGGCAGCCAATCGCACATCCTAGCATTGGGGCACCACTTGCAGACTGAAGCAACAGCAACAAATCGTACATCTTAGCAATGGGGCACCACTTGCAGACCAAAGCAACGGCAACAAATCGTACATCTTAGCATTGGGGCACCACTTGCAGACCAAAGCAACGGCAACAAATCGTACATCTTAGCATTGGGGCACCACTTGCAGACCAGAGCAACGGCAACAAAACGTACATCTTAGCATTGGGGCACCACTTGAAACCAAAGCAACGGCAACAAATCGTGCATCTTAGCATTGGGGCACCACTTGCAGACCAAAGCAACGGCAACAAATCGTTCATCTTAGCATTGGGGCACCACTTGCAGACCAAAGCAACGGCAACAAATCGCGGATCTTAGCACTTGGGCACCACTTTCAGACCAAAGCAACGGCAACAAATCGTACATCTTAGCATTGGGGCACCACTTGCAGACCAAAGCCACGGCAACAAATCGTACATCTTAGCATTGGGGCACCACTTGCAGACCAAAGCAACGGCAACAAATCGTACATCTTAGCATTGGGGCACCACTTGCAGACCAAAGCAACGGTAACAAATCGTACATCTTAGCATTGGGGCAGCACTTGCAGACAAAAGCAACGGCAACAAATCGTACATCTAGCATTGGGGCACCACTTGCAGAACAAAGCAACGACAACAAATCGTACATCTTAGCATTGGGGCACCACTTGCAGACCAAAGCAACGGCAACAAATCGTACATCTTAGCATTGGGGCACCACTTGCAGACCAAAGCAACGGCAACAAATCGTACATCTTAGCATTGGGGCACAACTTGCAGACCAAAGCAACGGCAACAAATCGTACATCTTAGCATTGGGGCACCACTTGCAGACCAAAGCAACGGCAACAAATCGTACATCTTAGCATTGGGGCACCACTTGCAGACCAAAGCAACGGCAACAAATCGTACATCTTAGCATTGGGGCACCACTTGCAGACCAAAGCAACGGCAACAAATCGTACATCTTAGCATTGGGGCACCACTTGCAGACAAAAGCAACGGCAACAAATCGTACATCTTAGCATTGGGGCACCACTTGCAGACAAAGGCAACGGCAACAAATCGTACATCTCAGCTGGGGGGGGCCACTGGCAGACCAAAGCAACGGCAACAAATCGTACATCTTAGCATTGGGGCACCACTTGCAGACCAAAGCAACGGCAACAAATCGTACATCTAAGCATTGGGGCACCACTTGCAGACCAAAGCAACGGCAACAAATCGTACATCTTAGCATTGGGGCACCACTTGCAGACCAAAGCGACGACAACAAATCGTACATCTCAGCATTCGGGCACGTTTTCCAGACCAAAGCAACGGCAACAAATCGTTCATCTTGGCATTGGAGCACCACTTGCAGACCAAAGCAACGGCACAAACCGGGCATCTTAGCATTGGGCCACCACCTGCAGACCAAAGCAACGGCAACAAATCGTACATGTTAGCATTGGGGCACCACTTGCAGACAAAAGCAACGGCAAATAAATAATACAACATAGCATTGAGCCACAACTTGCAGACCAAACCAAAGGCAACAAGTCGTACATCTTAGCATTGGGGCACCACTTGCAGACAAAAGCAACGGCATTAAATCGTACATGTTAGCTTTGGGTCACCACTTGCAGACCAAAGCAACGACAACAAATCGTACATCTTAGCATTGGGGCACCACTTGCAGACCAAAGCACCGGCAACAAATCGTACATCTTGGCTTTGGGGCACCAGTTGGAAACCAAAGCAACGGCATCAAATCGTACATCTTAGCATTGGGACACCACTTGCAGACCAAAGCAACGGCAACAAATCCTACATCTTAGCATTGGGGCACCACTTGCAGACACAAGCAACGGCGACAAATCGTACATCTTAGCAGTGGGGCACCACTTGCAGACCAAAGCAACGGCAACAAATCGTACATCTTAGCATTGGGGCACCACTTGCAGACCAAAGCAACGACAACAAATCGTACATCTCAGCATTCGGGCACCTTTTGCAGACCAAAGCAACGGCAACAAATCGTACATCTTAGCATTGGGGCACCACTTGCAGACCAAAGCAACGACAACAAATCGTACATCTTAGCATTCGGGCACCACTTACAGACCAAAGCAACGGCAACAAATCGTACATCTTAGCATTGGGGCACCACTTGCAGACCAAAACAACGACAATAAATCGTATATCTTGGCATTGGGTCACCACTTGCAGACCAAAGCAACGGCAACAAATCGTACATGTTAGCATTGGGGCACCACTTGCAGACCAAAGCAACGGCAACAAATCGTACATCTTAGCATTGGGGCACCACTTGCAGACCAAAGCAACGACAACAAATCGTACATCTCAGCATTGGGGCACCACTTGCAGACCAAAGCAACGGCAACAAATCGTACATCTTAGCACTGGGGCACCGCTTGCAGACCAAAGCAACGGCAACAAATCGTACATCTTGGCATTGGGGCACCACTTGCAGACCAAAGCAACGGCAACAAATCCTACATCGTAGCAGTGGGGCACCACTTGCAGACCCAAGCAACGGCAACAAATCGTACATCTTAGCTTTGGGTCACCACATGCAGACCAAAGCAACGACAACAAATCGTACATCTTAGCATTGGGGCACCACTTGCAGACCAAAGCACCGGCAACAAATCGTACATCTTGGCTTTGGGGCATGCAAACCAAAGCAACGGCATCAAATCGTACATCTTAGCATTGGGACACCACTTGCAGACCAAAGCAACGGCAACAAATCCTACATTTTAGCATTGGGGCACCACTTGCAGACAAAAGCAACGGCAACAAATCGTACATCTTAGCATTGGGGCACCACTTGCAACCAAAGGCAACGGAAACAAATCGTACACCTTAGCGTTGGGGCACCACTGGCAGACCAAAGCAACGACAACAAATCGTACATCTAAGCATTGGGACACCACTTGCAGACCAAAGCAACGGCACAAATCGGGCATCTTAGCATCAGACCAAAGCAACGGCAACAAATCGTACATCTTAGCATTGGGACACCACTTGCGGACCAAAGCAGCGGCAACAAATCCTACATCTTAGCATTGGGGCACCACTTGCAGACCAAAGCAACGGCAACAAATCGTACATCTTTGCATTGGGGCACCACTTGCAGACCAAAGCAACGGCAACAAATCGTACATGTTAGCATTGGGGCACCACTTGCAGACCAAAGCAACGACAACAAATCGTACATCTCAGCATTGGGGCACCACTTGCAGACCAAAGCAACGGCAACAAATCGTACATCTTGGCATTGGGGCACCACTTGCAGACCAAAGCAACGACAACAAATCGTACATCTTAGCATTGGGGCACCACTTGCAGACAAAGCAACGGCAACAAATCCTACACCTTAGGGTTGGGGCACCACTGGCAGACCAAAGCAGCGACAACAAATCGCACATCTTAGCATTGGGGCACCACTTGCAGACCAAAGCAACGGCAACAAATCGTACATCTCGGCAATGGGGCACAACTTGCAGACCAAAGCAACGGCAACAAATCCTACATCTTAGCATTGGGGCACCACTTGCAGACCAAAGCAACGGCAACAAATCGTACATCTTTGCATTGGGGCACCACTTGCAGACCAAAGCAACGGCAACAAATCGTTCATCTTAGCGGTGGGGCACCACTTGCAGACCAAAGCCACGCAACAAACCATACATCTTGTCATGGGGGCACCACTTGCAGACCAAAGCAACGGCAACAAATCATGCAACATAGCATTGAGGCACCATTTTGCAGACCAAAGCAACGGCAACAAGTCGTAAATTTTAGCTTTGGGGCACCACTTGCAGACCAAAGCGACGGCAACAACCTTAGCATTGGGGCACCCTTTGCAGACCAAAGCAACGGCAACAACTCGTACATCTTAGCATTGGGGCACCACTTGCAGACCAAAGCAACGGCAACAAATCGTACATCTTAGCATTGGGGCACCACTTGCAGACCAAAGCAACGGCAACAAATCGTACATCTCAGCATTGGGGACCGCTTACAGACCAAAGCAACGGCAACAAATCGCACATCTTAGCAATGGGGCACCACTTGCAGACCAAAGCAACGGCAACAAATCGTACATCTTTGCATTGGGGCACCACTTGCAGACCAAAGCAAAGGCAATAAATCGTACATCTTAGCATTGGGACACCACTTGCAAACCAAACCAACGGCAACAAATCGTACATCTTAGCATTGGGACACCACTTGCAGACCAAAGCAACGGCAACAAATCGTACATCTTAGCATTGGGGCACCACTTGCAGACCAAAGCAACGGCGACAAATCGTACATCTTAGCATTGGGGCACCACTTGCAGACCAAAGCAACGGCAACAAAACGTACGTCTTAGCATTGGGGCACCACTTGCAGACCAAAGCAACGACAACAAATCGTACATCTCAGCATTGGGGCACCCTTTGCAGACCAAAGAAACGGCAACAAATCGTACATCTTAGCATTGGGGCGCCACTTGCAGACCAAAAGAACGGCAGCAAATCGTATATCTTAGCATTGGGGCACCACTTGCAGACCAAAGCAACGGCAACAAATCGTACATCTCGGCAATGGGGCACAACTTGCAGACCAAAGCAACGGCAACAAATCCTACATCTTAGCATTGGGGCACCACTTGCAGACCAAAGCAACGGCAACAAATCGTACATCTTTGCATTGGGGCACCACTTGCAGACCAAAGCAACGGCAACAAATCGTTCATCTTAGCGGTGGGGCACCACTTGCAGACCAAAGCCACGCAACAAACCATACATCTTGTCATGGGGGCACCACTTGCAGACCAAAGCAACGGCAACAAATCGTACATCTCGGCATTGGGGCACCATTTGCAGACCAAAGCAACGGCAACAAATCGTACATCGTAGCATTGGGGCACCACTTGCAGACCAAAGCAACGACAACAAATCGTACATCTTAGCATTGGGGCACCACTTCCAGACCAAAGCAACGACAACAAATCGTACATCTTAGCATTGGGGCTCCACTTGCAGACCAAAGCAACGGCAACAAATCGTAAATCTTAGCATTGGGACACCACTTGCAGACCAAAGCAACGGCAACAAATCGTGCATCTTAGCATTGGGGCACCACTTGCAGACCAAAGCCACGCAACAAATCCTACATCTTAGCATTGGGGCACCACTTGCAGACCAAAGCAACTTCAGCAAATCGTCCATCTTAGCATTGGGACACCGGCAACAAATCGTACATCTTAGCATTGGGGCACCCTGTGCAGACCAAAACAACGGCAACAAATCGTACATCTTGGCATTGGGGCACCACTTGCAGACCAAAGCAACGGCAACAAATCGTACATCTTAGCATTGAGGCATCACTTGCAGACCAAAGCAACGGCAACAAATCCTACATCTTAGCATTGGGGCACCACTTGCAGACCAAAGCAACGGCAACAAATCGTACATCTTAGCATTGGGACACCACTTGCAGACCAAAGCAACGGCAACAAATCGTACATCTTAGCATTGGGGCACCACTTGCAGACCAAAGCAACGGCAACAAATCGTACATCTTAGCATTGGGGCACCACTTGCAGACCAAAGCAACGGCAACAATCGTGCAGCTTAGCATTGGGGCACCACTTGCAGACCAAAACAACGGCAACAAATCCTACATCTTAGCATTGGGGCACCACTTGCAGACCAAAGCAACGGCAACAGATCGTACATCTCAGCTTTGGGGCACACTTGCAAAGACCAAATCGTACAAGGCACCACAATCGTAAGCAACGGAAACAAAATGTACATCTTAGCATTGGGGCACCACTTGCAGACCAAAGCAACGGCAAGACAAATCGTACATCTTAGCATTGGGGCACCACTTGCAGACCAAAGCAACGGCAGCAAATCGTACATCTTAGCATTGGGGCACCACTTGCAGACCACAGCAACGGCAACAAATCGTACATCTTAGCATTGGGGCACCATTTGCAGACCAAAGCAACGGCAACAAATCCTACATCTTAGCATTGGGGCACCACTTGCAGACCAAAGCAACGGCAACAAATCGTACATCTTAGCATTGGGGCACCACTTGCCGACCAAAGCAACGGCAACAAATCGTACATCTTTGCATTGGGGCACCACTTGAAACCAAAGCAACGGCAACAAATCGTGCATCTTAGCATTGGGGCACCACTTGCAGACCAAAGCAACGGCAACAAATCGTTCATCTTAGCATTGGGGCACCACTTGCAGACCAAAGCAACGGCAGCAAATCCTACATCGTAGCAGTGGGGCACCACTTGCCGACCCAAGCAACGGCAACAAATCGTACATCTTAGCTTTGGGTCACCACTTGCAGACCAAAGCAACGACAACAAATCGTACATCTTAGCATTGGGGCACCACTTGCAGACCAAAGCAACGGCAACAAATCGTACATCTTAGCATTGGGGCACCACTTGCAGACCAAAGCAACGGCAACAAATCGTACATCTTGGCATTGGGGCAGCACTTGCAGACAAAAGCAACGGCAACAAATCGTACATCTAGCATTGGGGCACCACTTGCAGAACAAAGCAACGACAACAAATCGTACATCTTAGCATTGGGGCACCACTTGCAGACCAAAGCAACGGCAACAAATCGTACATCTTAGCATTGGGGCACCACTTGCAGACCAAAGCAACGGCAGCCAATCGCACATCCTAGCATTGGGGCACCACTTGCAGACTGAAGCAACAGCAACAAATCGCACATCTTAGCAATGGGGCACCACTTGCAGACCAAAGCAACGGCAACAAATCGTACATCTTAGCATTGGGGCACCACTTGCAGACCAAAGCAACGGCAACAAATCGTACATCTTAGCATTGGGGCACCACTTGCAGACCAAAGCAACTGCAACAAATCGTACATCTTAGCATTGGGGCACCACTTGCAGACAAAAGCAACGGCAACAAATCCTACATCTTAGCATTGTGGCACCACTTGCAGACAAAGGTAACGGCAACAAATCGTACATCTCAGCTGGGGGGGGCCACTGGCAGACCAAAGCAACGGCAACAAATCGTACATCTTAGCATTGGGGCACCACTTGCAGACCAAAGCAACGGCAACAAATCGTACATCTAAGCATTGGGGCACCACTTGCAGACCAAAGCAACGGCAACAAATCGTACATCTTAGCATTGGGGCACCACTTGCAGACCAAAGCGACGACAACAAATAGTACATCTTGGCATTGGGGCACCACTTGCAGACCAAAGCAACGGCACAAACCGGGCATCTTAGCATTGGGTCACCACCTGCAGACCAAAGCAACGGCAACAAATCGTACATGTTAGCATTGGGGCACCACTTGCAGACAAAAGCAACGGCAACAAATCATACAACATAGCATTGAGCCACAACTTGCAGACCAAATCAAAGGCAACAAGTCGTACATCTTAGCATTGGGGCACCACTTGCAGACAAAAGCAACGGCAACAAATCGTACATCTTAGCTTTGGGTCACCACTTGCAGACCAAAGCAACGACAACAAATCGTACATCTTAGCATTGGGGCACCACTTGCAGACCAAAGCACCGGCAACAAATCGTACATCTTGGCTTTGGGGCACCAGTTGCTAACCAAAGCAACGGCATCAAATCGTACATCTTAGCATTGGGACACCACTTGCAGACCAAACCAACGGCAACAAATCCTACATCTTAGCATTGGGGCACCACTTGCAGACAAAAGCAACGGCAACAAATCGTACATCTTAGCAGTGGGGCACCACTTGCAGACCAAAGCAACGGCAACAAATCGTACATCTTAGCATTGAGGCATCACTTGCAGACCAAAGCAACGACAACAAATCGTACATCTCAGCATTCGGGCACTTTTTGCAGACCAAAGCAACGGCAACAAATCGTACATCTTAGCATTGGGGCACCACTTGCAGACCAAAGCAACGGCAACAAATCGTACATGTTAGCATTGGGGCACCACTTGCAGACCAAAGCAACGGCAACAAATCGTACATCTTAGCATTGGGGCACCACTTGCAGACCAAAGCAACGACAACAAATCGTACATCTCAGCATTGGGGCACCACTTGGGGCACCACTTGCAGACCAAAGCAACGGCAACAAATCGTACATCTTGGCATTGGGGCACCACTTGCAGACCAAAGCAACGGCAACAAATCCTACATCGTAGCAGTGGGGCACCACTTGCATCGTACATCAAAGCAACGGACAACAAATCGTACATCTTAGCATTGGGGCACCACTTGCAGACCAAAGCAACGCAAACCAAAGCACGGCATCAAATCGTACATCTTAGCATTGGGGCACCACTTGCAGACCAAAGCAACGGCAACAAATCGTACATCTTAGCATTGGGACACCACTTGCGGACCAAAGCAGCGGCAACAAATCCTACATCTTAGCATTGGGGCACCACTTGCAGACCAAAGCAACGGCAACAAATCATTGGGGCACCACTTGCAGACCAAAGCAACGGCAACAAATCGTACATGTTAGCATTGGGGCACCACTTGCAGACCAAAGCAACGACAACAAATCGTACATCTCAGCATTGGGGCACCACTTGCAGACCAAAGCAACGGCAACAAATCGTACATCTTGGCATTGGGGCACCACTTGCAGACCAAAGCAACGACAACAAATCGTACATCTTAGCATTGTGGCACCACTTGCAGACAAAGGTAACGGCAACAAATCGTACATCTCAGCTGGGGGGGGCCACTGGCAGACCAAAGCAGCGACAACAAATCGCACATCTTAGCATTGGGACACCACTTGCAGACAAAAGCAACGGCAACAAATCCAACAACAAAGCATTGAGGCACCACCTTGCAGACCAAAGCAACGGCAACAACTCGTAAATTTTAGCTTTGGGGCACCACTTGCAGACCACAGCGACGGGAACAACCTTAGCATTGGGGCACCCTTGCAGACCAAAGCAACGGCAACAACTCGTACATCTTAGCATTGGGGCACCACTTGCAGACCAAAGCAACGGCAACAAATCGTACATCTTAGCATTGGGGCACCACTTGCAGACCAAAGCAACGGCAACAAATCGTACATCTCAGCATTGGGGACCGCTTACAGACCAAAGCAACGGCAACAAATCGCACATCTTAGCAATGGGGCACCACTTGCAGACCAAAGCAACGGCAACAAATCGTACATCTTAGCATTGGGGCACCACTTGCAGACCAAAGCAACGGCAATAAATCGTACATCTTAGCATTGGGACACCACTTGCAGACCAAAGCAACGGCAACAAATCGTACATCTTAGCATTGGGACACCACTTGCAGACCAAAGCAACGGCAACAAATCGTACATCTTAGCATTGCGGCACCACTTGCAGACCAAAGCAACGGCGACAAATCGTACATCTTAGCATTGGGGCACCACTTGCAGACCAAAGCAACGGCAACAAAACGTAGGTCTTAGCATTGGGGCACCACTTGCAGACCAAAGCAACGGCAACAAATCGTACATCTCAGCATTGGGGCACCCTTTGCAGACCAAAGCAACGGCAACAAATCGTACATCTTAGCATTGGGGCACCACTTGCAGACCAAAAGAACGGCAGCAAATCGTATATCTTAGCATTGGGGCACCACTTGCAGACCAAAGCAACGGCAACAAATCGTACATCTCGGCAATGAGGCACAACTTGCAGACCAAAGCAACGGCAACAAATCCTACATCTTAGCATTGGGGCACCACTTGCAGACCAAAGCAACGGCAACAAATCGTACATCTTTGCATTGGGGCACCACGTGCAGACCAAAGCAACGGCAACAAATCGTACATCTTAGCATTGGGGCACCCTTTGCAGACCAAAACAACGGCAACAAATCGCACATCTTGGCATTGGGGCACCACTTGCAGACCAAAGCAACGGCAACAAATCGTACATCTTAGCATTGAGGCATCACTTGCAGACCAAAGCAACGGCAACAACTCGTACATTTTAGCTTTGCGGCACCACTTGCAGACCAAAGCGACGGCAACAACCTTAGCATTGGGGCACCCTTTGCAGACCAAAGCAACGGCAACAAATCGTACATCTTAGCATTGGGGCACCACTTGCAAACCAAAGCAACGGCAACAAATCGTACATCTTAGCATTGGGGCACCACTTGCAGACCAAAGCAACGGCAACAAATCGTACATCTTAGCATTGGGGCACCACTTGCAGACCAAAGCAACGGCAACAAATCGTACATCTCAGCATTGGGGACCGCTTACAGACCAAAGCAACGGCAACAAATCGCACATCTTAGCAATGGGGCACCACTTGCAGACCAAAGCAACGGCAACAAATCGTACATCTTAGCATTGGGGCACCACTTGCAGACCAAAGCAACGGCAATAAATCGTACATCTTAGCATTGGGGCACCACTTGCAGACCAAAGCAACGGCAACAAATCGTGCAGCTTAGCATTGGGGCACCACTTGCAGACCAAAACAACGGCAACAAATCGTACATCTTAGCATTGGGGCACCACCTGCAGACCAAAGCAACGGCAACAGATCGTACATGTTAGCTTTGGGGCACACCTTGCAGACCAAAGCAACGGCAACAAATCGTACATCTTTGCATTGGGGCACCACTTTCAGACCTAAGCAACGGCAACAAATTGTACATCTTAGCATTGGGGCACCACTTGCAGACCAAAGCAACGGCAAGAGATCGTACATCTTAGCATTGGGGCACCACTTGCAGACCAAAGCAACGGCAACAAATCGTACATCTTAGCATTGGGGCACCACTTGCAGACCAAAGCAACGGCAACAAATCGTACATCTTTGCATCGGGGCACCACTTGCAGACCAAAGCAACGGCAACAAATCGTACATCTTTGCATTGGGGCACCACTTGCAGACCAAAGCAACGGCAACAAATCCTACATCTTAGCATTGGGGCACCACTTGCAGACCAAAGCAACGGCAACAAATCGTACATCTTTGCATTGGGGCACCACTTGCCGACCGAAGCAACGACAACAAATCCTACATCTTAGCATTGGGGCACCACTTGCAGACCAAAGCAACGGCAACAAATCGTACATCTTAGCATTGGGGCACCACTTGCAGACCAAAGCAACGGCAACAAATCGTACATCTTAGCATTGGGGCACCACTTGCAGACCAAAGCAACGGCAACAAATCCTACATCTTTGCATTGGGGCACCACTTGCAGACCAAAGCAACTTCAGCAAATCGTTCATCTTAGCATTGGGAGACCACTTGCAGACCAAAGCAACGGCAACAAATCGTACATCTTGGCATTGGGGCACCACTTGCAGACCAAAGCAACGGCAACAAATCCTACATCTTCGCATTGGGGCACCCTTTGCAGACCAAAGCACCGGCAACAAATCGTGCATCTAGCATTGGGGCACCACTTGCAGACCGAAAGAAACGGCAACAAATCGTACATCTTAGCATTTGGTGCACCACCTGCAGACCAAAGCAACGGCAACAGATCGTATATCTTAGCTTTGGGGCATCACTTGCAGACCAAAGCAACGGCAACAAATCGTATATCTTAGCATTGGGGCACCACTTGCAGACCAAAGCAACGGCAAGAAATCGTACATCTTAGCATTGGGGCACCACTTGCAGACCAAAGCAACGGCAACCAGTCGTACATCTTAGAATTGGGGCACTACTTGCAGACCGAAGCAACGGCAACAAATCGTACATCTTGGCAACGGGGCACCACTTGCAGACAAAAACAACGAAAACAAATCGTACATCTTAGCATTGGGGCACCACTTGCAGACCAAAGCAACGGCAATAAATCGTACATCTTAGCATTGGGGCACCACTTGCAAACCAAAGCAACGGCAACAAATCGTACATCTTAGCATTGGGGCACCACTTGCAGACCAAAACAACGGCAACAAATCGTACATCTTAGCATTGGGGCACCACTTGCAGACCAAAGCAACGGCAACAAATCGTACATCTTAGCATTGGGGCACCACTTGCAGACCAAGTCAACGGCAACAAATCCTACATCTTAGCATTGGGGCACCACTTGCAGACCAAAGCAACGGCAACAAATCCTAGATCTTAGCATTGGGGCACCACTTGCAGACCAAAGCAACGGCAACAAATCGTACATCTTAGCATTGGGAGACCAAAGCAACGGCAACAAATCGTACATCTTAGCATTGGGGCACCACCTGCGGACCAAAAAAACGGAAACAATTCCTACATCTTAGCATTGGGGCACCACTTGCAGACCAAAGCAATGGCAACAGATCGTACATCTTAGCATTGGGGCACCACTTGCAGACCAAAGCAACGGCAACAAATCGTACATCTTAGCATTGGGGCACCACTTGCAGACCAAAGCAACGGCAACAAATTGTACATCTTAGCATCGGGGCTGCACTTGCAGACCAAAGCAACGGCAACAAATCGTACATTTTAGCATTGGGGCACCACTTGCAGAACAAATCAACGGCAACAAATCGTACATCTTAGCATTGGGCCACCACTTGCAAACCAAAGCAACGGCAACAAATCGTACATCTTAGCACTGGGGCAACACTTGCGGACCAAAGCAACGGCAACAAATCCTACATCTGAGCATTGCGGCACCACTTGCAGATCCAAGCAACGGCAACAAATCGTACATCTTAGCATTGGGGCACCACTTGCAGACCAAAGCAACGGCAACAAATCGTACATCTTAGCATTGGGCACCACTTGCAGACCAAAGCAACGGCATCAAATCGTACATCTTAGCATTAGGGCACCACTTGCAGACCAAAGCAACGGCAACGAATGATACATCTTAGCATTGGGGCACCACTTTCAGACCAAAGCGACGGCAACAAATCGTACATCTTAGCATTGGAGCACCACTTGCAGACCAAAGCAACGGCATCAAATCGTACATCTTAGCACTGGGGCACCATTTGCAGACCAAAGCAACGGCAACAAATCGTACATCTTAGCATTGGGGCACCACCTGCAGACCAAAGCAACGGCAACAAATCCTACATCTTAGCATTGGGGCACCACTCGCAGACCAAAGCAACGGCATCAAATCGTACATCTTAGCATTGGGGCACCATTTGCAGACCAAAGCAACGGCAACAAATCGTACATCTTAGCATTGGGGCACCACTTGCAGACCAAAGCTACGGCAACAAATCGCACATCTTAGCATTGGGGTGCCACTTGCAGACCAAAGCAACGGCAACAAATCGTACATCTTAGCATTGGGGCACCACTTGCAGACCAAAGCAACGGCAACAAATCCTACATCTTAGCATTGGGGCACCACTTGCCGACCAAAGCAACGGCAACGAATCGTACATCTTAGCATTGGGGCACCACTTGCAGACCAAAGCAACGGCAACAAATCGTACATCTTAGCAGTGCGGCTTCCCTTGCAGACCAAAGCAACGGCAGCAAATCGTACATCTTAGCATTGGGGCACACCTTGCAGACCAAAGCAACGGCAGCAAATCGTACATCTTAGCATTGGGGCACCACTTGCAGACCACAGCAACGGCAACAAATCGTACATCTTAGCATTGGGGCACCATTTGCAGACCAAAGCAACGGCAACAAATCCTACATCTTAGCATTGGGGCACCACTTGCAGACCAAAGCAACGGCAACAAATCGTACATCTTAGCAACAGCAACAAATCGTACATCTTAGCACTGGAGATCCGCTTGCAGACCAGAGCAACGGCAACAAATCGTACATCTTAGCATTGGGGTGCCACTTGCAGGCCAAAGCAACGGCAACAAATCCTACATTTTAGCATTGGGGCGCCACTTGCAGACCAAAGCAACGGCAACAAATCGTACATCTTAACATTGGGGCACCACTTGCAGACCAAAGCAACGGCAACAAATCGTACATCTTAGCATTGGGGCACCACTTGCAGACCAAAGCAACGGCAACCAGTCGTACATCTTAGCATTGGGGCACCACTTGCAGACCGAAGCAACGGCAACAAATCGTCCATCTTAGCATTGAGGCACCACTTGCAGACCAAAGCAACGGCAACAACTCGTACATCTTAGCATTCGGGCACCACTTGCAGACCAAAGCAACGGCAGCAAATCGTACATGTTAGCATTGGGGCACCACTTGCAGAACAAAGCAACGGTGACAAATCGTACATCTTAGCATTGGGGAACCACTTGCAGACCAACTACTTGCAGACCAAAACAACGGAAACAAATCTTACATCTTAGCATTGGGGCACCACTTGCAGACCAAAGCAACGGCAACAAGTCGTACATCTCAGCATTGGGGCACCATTTGCAGACCAAAGCAACGGCAACAAATCGTACATCTCAGCACTGGCGAACCGCTTGCAGACCAGAGCAACGGCAACAAAGCGTACATCTTAGCATTGGGGCACCACTTGCAGACCAAAGCAACGGCAACAAATCGTACATCTTAGCATTGGGGCACCACTTGCAGACCAAAGCAACGGCAGCAAATCGTACATCTTAGCATTGGGGCACCACTTGCAGACCAAAGCAACGGCAACGAATCGTACATCTTAGCATTGGGGCACCACTTGCAGACCAAAGCAACGACAACAAATCGTACATCTTAGCATTGGGGTGCCACTTGCAGACCAAAGCAACGGCAACAAATCGTACATCTTAGCATTGGGGAACCACTTGCAGACCAAAGCAACGGTGACAAATCGTACATCTTAGCATTGGGCCACCACTTGCAAACCGAAGCAACAGCAGCAAATCGTACATCTTAGCATTGGGGGCACCACTTGCAGACCAAAGCAACGGCAACAAATCGCACATCTTAGCATTGCGGCACCACTTGCAGACCAAAGCAACGGCAACAAATCGTACATCTTAGCATTGGGGGCACCACTTGCAGACCAAAGCAACGGCAACAAATCGTACATCTTAGCATTGGGGCACCACTTGCGGACCAAAGCAACGGCAACAAATCGTACATCTTAGCATTGGGGCACCACTTGCGGAACAAAGCAACGGCAACAAATCGTACATCTTAGCATTGGGGCACCACTTGCAGACCAAGGCAACAGTAACAGATCGTACATCTTAGCATTGGGGCACAACTTGCAGACCAAAGCAACGGCAAGAAATCGTACATCTTAGCATTGGGGCACCACTTGCAGACCAAAGCAACAGCAACAAATCGTACATCGTAGCATTGCTGCACCACTTGCAGACCAAAGCAACGGCAACAATTCGTACATCTTAGCATTGGGGCACCATTTCCAGACCAAAGCAACGGCAACAAATCGTACATCTTAGCATTGGGGCACCACTTGCAGACCAAAGCAACGGCAACAACTCGTACATCTTAGCATTGGGGCACCACTTGCACTTCAAAGCAACGGCAACAAATCGTACATCTTAACATTGGGGCACCACTTGCAGACCAAAGCGACGGCAACAAATCGCACATCTTAGCATTGGGGCACCACTTGCAGACCAAAGCAACGGCAACAAATCGTACATCTTAGCATTGGGGCACCACTTGCAGACCGAAGCAACGGCAACAAATCGTATATCTTAGCACTGGAGAACCGCTTAAAGACCAGAGCAACGGCAACAAATCGTACATCTTAGCATCGGGGCACCACTTGCAGACCAAAGCAATGTCAACAAATCGTACATCTTAGCACTGGGGCACCACTTGCAGACCAAAGCAACGGCAACAAATCGTACATCTTAGCATTGGGGCACCACTTGCACACCAAAGCAACGGCAGCAAATCGTACATCTTAGCATTGGGGCACCACTTGCAGACCAAAGCAACGGCAACAAATCGTACATCTTAGCATTGGGGCACCACTTGCAGACCAAAGCAACGGTAACAAATCGTACATCTTCGCATTGGGGCACCACTTGCAGACCAAAGCAACGGCAACAAATCCTACATCTTAGCATTGGGGCACCACTTGCAAACGGAAAAAACGGCAGGAAATCCCACATCTTAGCATTGGGGCACCATTTGCGGACCAAAGCAACGGCAACAAATCGTACATCTTAGCATTGGGGCACCACTTGCAGACCGAAGCAACGGCAACAAATCGTACATGTTAGCTTTGGGGCACCACTTGCAGACCAAAGCGACGGCAACAAATCCTACATCTTAGCATTGGGGCACCATTTGCAGACCAAAGCAACGGCAACAAATCGTACATCTTAGCATTGGGGCACCACTTGCAGACCAAAGCAACGGCAACAAATCGTGCATCTTAGCATGGGGGCACCACTTGCAGACCAAAGCAACGGCATTAAATCCTACATCTTAGCATTGGGGCACCACTTGCACTTCAAAGGAACGGCAACAAATCGGACATCTTTGCATTGGGGCACCACTTGCAGACCAAAGCAACGGCAACAAATCGTACATCTTAGCAGTGGGGCACCACTTGCAGACCAAAGCAACGGCAACAAATCGTACATCTTAGCATTGGGGCACCACTTGCAGATCAAAGCAACGGCAACAAATCATACATCTTAGCCTTGGGGCACCACTTGCGGACCAAAGCAACGCAACAAATCGTACATCTTAGCATTGGGGCACCACTTTGCAGACCAAAGCAACGGCAACAAGTCCTACATCTTAGCATTGGGGCACAACTTGCAGACCAAAGCAACGGCAACAAATCGTACATCTTAGCATTGGGGCACCACATGCAGACCAAAGCAACGGCAGCAAATCGTACATCTTAGCATTGGGGCACCACTTGCAGACCAAAGCAACGGCAACAAATCGCACATCTTAGCATTGGGGCACCACTTGCGGACCAAAGCAACGGCAACAAATCGTACATCTTAGCAATGCGGCACCACTTGCAGACCAAAGCAACGGCAACAAACTTAGCATTGGGGCACCACTTGCAGACCAAAGCAACGGCAACAAATCGTACATCTTAGCATTGGGGCACCACTTGCAGACAAAAGCAACGGCAACAAATCGTACATCTTAGCATTGGGGCACCACTTGCAGACAAAGGCAACGGCAACAAATCGTACATCTCAGCTGGGGGGGGCCACTGGCAGACCAAAGCAACGGCAACAAATCGTACATCTTAGCATTGGGGCACCACTTGCAGACCAAGGCAACGGCAACAAATCGTACATCTTAGCCTTGGGGCACCCTTTGCAGACCAAAGCAACGGCAACAAATCGTACATCTTAGCATTGGGGCACCACTTGCAGACCAAAGCAACGGCAGCAACTCGTACATCTTAGCATTGGGGCACCACTTGCAGACCGAAGCAACGGCAACAAATCGTCCATCTTAGCATTGGGGCACCACTTGCAGACCAAAGCAACGGCAACAAATCGTACATCTTAGCATTGGGGCACCACTTGCAGACCAAAGCAACAGCAACAAATCGTACATCTTAGCATAGGGACACCACTTGCAGACCAAAGCAACGGCAACAAATCGTACATCTTAGCATTGGGACAGCACTTGCAGACCAAAGCAACGGCAACAAAGCGTACATCTTAGCATTGGGGCACCACTTGCAGACCAAAGCAACGACAACAAATCCTACATCTTAGCATTGGGGCACCACTTGCAGACCAAAGCAGCGGCAACAAATCGTACATCTTAGCATTGGGGCACCACTTGCAGGCAACGGAAGCACATCGTACATCTTTGCATTGGGGCAGGGCTTGCAGACCAAAGCAACGACAACAAATCCTACATCTTAGCATTGGGGCACCACTTGCAGACCAAAGCAGCGGCAACAAATCGTACATCTCAGCATTGGGGCACCACTTGCGGACCACAACAACTGCACCAAATCGTACATCTTAGCATTGAACCACGACTTGCAGACCAAAGAAACGGCAACAAATCGTACATCTTAGCATTGGGGCACCACTTGCACTCCAAAGCAACGGCAACAAATAACATTGGGGCACCACTTGCAGACCAAAGCGACGGCAACAAATCGTACATCTCAGCATTGGGGCACCACTTGCGGACCAAAGCAACTGCAACGAATCGTACATCTTAGCATTGGGGCACCACTTGCAGACCAAAGCAACGGCAACAAATCGTACATCTTAGCATGGGACACCACTTGCAGACCAAAGCAACCGCAACAAAGCGTACATCTTAGCATTGGGCCACCACTTGCAAACCAAAGCAACGGCAACAAATCGTACATCTTTGCATTGGGGCCTCACTGGCGGACCAAAGCAACGGCAACAAATCGTACATCTTAGCAGTGGGGCACCACTTGCAGACCAAAGCAACAACAACAAATCGTACATCTTAGCATTGGGGCACCACTTGCAGACCAAAGCAACGGCAACAAATCGTACATCTCAGCATTGAGGCACCACTTGCAGACCAAGCAACGGCAACAAATCGTACATCTTAGCATTGGGACACCACTTGCAGACCAAAGCAACGGCAACAAATGGTACATTTTAGCATTGGGGCACCACTCGCGGACCAAAGCAACGGCAACGAAACGTACATCTTAGCATCGAGGCTGCACTTGCAGACCGAAGCAACGGCAACAAATCGTACATTTTAGCATTGGGGCACCACTTGCAGACCAAAGCAACGACAACAAATCCTACATCTTAGCAGTGGGGCACCACTTGCAGACCAAAGCAACGGCAACAAACTTAGCATTGGGGCACCACTTGCAGACCAAAGCAACGGCAACAAATCGTACATCTTAGCATTGGGGCACCACTTGCAGACCAAAGCAACAGCAACAAATCGTACATCTCAGCATTGAGGCACCAGTTCGAGACCAAAGCAATGGCAACAAATCGTACATCTTGGCATTGGGGCACCACTTGCAGACCAAAGCAACAGCAATAACCCATACATCTTAGCATTGGGGCACCCCTTGCAGACCAAAGCAACAGCAACAAATCGTACATCTTAGCATTGGGGCACCACTTGCAGACCAAAGCAACGGCAAAAAATCGTACATCTTAGCATTGGGGCACCACTTGCAGACCAAAGCAACGGCAACAAATCGTACATCTTAGCATTGGGGCACCACTTGCAGACCAAAGCAACGGCAACAAATCGTACATCTTAGCATTGGGGCACCACTTGCAGACCACAGCAACGGCAACAAATCGTACATCTTAGCATTGGGGCACCATTTGCAGACCAAAGCAACGGCAACAAATCCTACATCTTAGCATTGGGGCACCACTTGCAGACCAAAGCAACGGCAACAAATCGTACATCTTAGCATTGGGGCACCACTTGCAGACCAAAGCAACGGCAACAAATCGTACATCTTAGCATTGGGGCACCACTTACAGACCAAAGCAACGACAACAAATCCTATATCTTAGCACTGGGGCACCACTTGCAGACCAAAGCAACGGCAACAAATCCTACATCTTCTCATTGGGGCACCACTTGCAGACCAAGGCAACGGCAACAAGTCGTACATCTTAGCCTTGGGGCACCACTTGCAGTCCAAAGCAACGGCAACAAATCGTACATCTTAGCATTGGGACACCAATTGCAGACCAAAGCAACGGCAACAAATGGTACATTTTAGCATTGGGGCACCACTCGCGGACCAATGCAACGGCAACCAATCGTACATCTTAGCATTGGGGCACCACTTGCAGACCGAAGCAACGGCAATAAATCGTACATCTTAGCATTGGGGCACCACTTGCAGACCAAAGCAACGGCAACAAATCGTACATCTTAGCATTGGGGCACCACTTGCAGACCAAAGCAACGGCAACAAATCGTACATCTTAGCATTGGGACACCACTTGCAGACCGAAGCAACGGCAAGAAATCGTACACCGGCACCCCTTGCAGACCAAAGCAACGACAACAAATTGTACATCTTAGCATTGGGGCACCACTTGCAGACCAAAGCAACGGCAACAAATCCTACATCTTAGCATTGGGGCACCACTTGCAGACCAAAGCAACGGCAACAAATCGTACATCTTAGCATTGGGGCACCACTTGCAGACCAAAGCAACGGCAACAAATCGTACATCTTTGCATTGGGGCACCACATGCAGACCAAAGCAACGGCAACAAATCCTACATCTTAGAATTGGGGCACCTCTTGCAGACCAAAGCAACGGCAACAAATCCTACATCTTAGCTCTGGGGCATCACTTGCGGTTCAAAGCAACGGCAACAAATCGTGCATCTTATTTTTGAGGCACCACTTGCAGACCAAAGCAACGGCAACAAATCGTACATCTTAGCATTGGGGCACTACTTGCAGAACAAAGCAACGGCAACAAATCGTACATCTTAGCATTGGGGCACCACTTGCAGACCAAAGCAACGGCAACAGATCGTACATCTTTGCATTGGGGCACGGCTTGCAGACCAGAGCAACGGCAACGAATCGTACATCTTAGCATTGGGGCACCACTTGCAGACCAAAGCAACGGCAACAAATCGTACATCTTAGCATTGGGGCACCACTTGCAGACCAAAGCAACGGCAACAAATCCTACATCTTAGCATTGGGGCACCACTACTTGCTCACCAAGGCAACGGCAACAAATCGTACATCTGAGCATTGCGGCACCACTTGCAGACCAAAGCAACGGCAACAAATCGTACATCTTAGCATTGGGGCACCACTTGCAGACCAAAGCAACGGCAACAAATCGTACATCTTAGCATTGGGGCACCACTTGCGGACCAAAGCAACGGCAACAAATCGTACATCTTAGCATTGGGGCACCACTTGCAGACCAAAACAACGGCAACAAATCGTGCATCTTAGCATTGGGGAACCACTTGCAGACCAGAGCAACGACAACAAATCGTACATCTTAGCATTGGGACACCAATTGCAGACCAAAGCAACGGCAACAAATGGTACATTTTAGCATTGGGGCACCACTCGCGGACCAAAGCAACGGCAACCAATCGTACATCTTAGCATTGGGGCACCACTTGCAGACCAAAGCAATGGCAACAAATCGTACATCTTAGCATTGGGGCAGCACTTGCCGACAAAGGCAATGGCAACGAATCGTAAATCTTAGCATCGGGGCACCACTTGCAGACCAAAGCAGCGGCAACAAATCGTACAACTTAGAATCGGGGCACCACTTGCAGACCAAAGCAACGGCAACAAATCGTACATCTTAGCATTGGGGCACCACTTGCAGACCAAAGCAACGGCAACAAATCGTACACCTTAGCATTTGGGCACCACTTGCAGAGCAAAGCAACGGCAACAAATCGTACATCTTAGAATCGGGGCACCACTTGCAGACCAAAGCAACGGAAACAAATTGTACATCTTAGCATTGGGGCATCACTTGCAGACCAAAGCAACGGCAACAATTCGTACATCTTAGCGTTGGCGCACCACTTGCGGACCAAAGCAACGGCAACAAATCGTACATCTTAGCATTGGGGCACCACTTGCAGACCAAAGCAACGGCAACAAATCGTACATCTTAGCATTGGGGCACCACTTGCAGACCAAAGCAACGGCAACAAATCGTACATCTTAGCATTGGGGCACCACTTGCAGACCAAAGCAGCGGCAACAAATCGTACAACTTAGAATCGGGGCACCACTTGCAGACCAAAGCAACGGAAACAAATCGTACATCTTAGCATTGGGCATCACTTGCAGACCAAAGCAACGGCAATAAATCGCACATCTTAGCATTGGGGTACCACTTGCAGACCAAAGCAACGGCAACAAATCGTACATCTTAGCGTTGCGGCACCACTTGCAGACCAAAGCAACGGCAACAAATCCTACATCTTAGCGTTGGGGCACCACTTGCAGTCCAAAGCAACGCTAACAAATCGTACACCTTAGCATTGGGGCACCACTTGCAGACCAAAGCAACGGCAACAAACCGTATATCTTAGCATCGGGGCACCACTTGCAGACCAAAGCAACGGCAACAAATCGTACATCTTAGCATTGGGGCACCACTTGCAGACCAAAGCAACGGCAACAAATCCTACATCTTAGCTTTGGGGCACCACTTGCAGACCAAAGCAACGGCAACAAATCGTACATCTGAGCATTGGGGCATCACTTGCGGACCAAAGCAACGGCAACAACTCGTGCATCTTATTTTTGGGGCACCACTTGCAGACCAAAGCAACGGCAACAAATCGTTCATCTTAGCATTGGGGCACCACTTGCCCACCAAAGCAACGGCAACGATTTGAACAACTTGGCAGTGGGGCACCACTTGCAGACCAAAGCAACGGCAATAAATCGTACATCTTAGCATTGGGGCACCACTTGCAGACCAAAGCAACGGCAACAAATCGTACATCTTAGCAAAGGGGCACCACTTGCAGACCAAAGCAACGGCAACAAATCCTACATCTTAGCATTGGGGCACCACTTGCAGACCAAAGCAACGGCAACAAATCGTACATCTTAGCATTGGGGCACCACTTGCAGACCAAGACAACGGCAACAAATCGTGCATCTTAGCATTGAAACACCACTTGCAGACCAAAGCAACGGCAACAAATCGTACATCCTAGCATTGGGGCACCACTTGCAGACCAAAGCAACGGCAACAAATCGTACATCTTAGCATTGGGGCACCACTTGCAGACCAAAGCAACGGCGACAAAGCGTACATCTTCGCATGGGGGCACGACTTGCAGACCAAAGCAACGGCAACACATCGGACATCTTAGCATTGGAGCACCACTTGCAGACCAAAGCAACGGCAACAAATCGTACACCTTAGCATTGGGGCACCACTTGCAGACCAAGGCAACGGCAACAAATCGTGCATCTGAGCAATGGAGCACCACTTGCAGACCAAAGCAACGGCAACAAATCGTACATCTTAGCATTGGGGCACCACTTGCAGACCAAAGCAACGGCAACAAATCGTACATCTTAGCATTGGGGCACCACTTGCAGACCAAAGCAACGGCAACAAATCGTAAATCTTATAATTGGGAGACCAAAGCAACGGCAACAAATCGTACATCTGAGCATTGGGGCACCACTTGCGGACCAAAGCAACGGCAACAAATCGTACATCTTAGCATTGGGGCACCACTTGCAGAGCAAAGCAACGGCAACAAATCGTACATCTTAGCATTGGGGCACCACTTGCAGACCAAAGCAACAGCAACAAATCGTACATCTTAGCATTCGGGCACCACTTGCAGACAAAGGCAACGGAAAACGAACCGTACATCTTAGAGTTGCGGCACCACATGCAGACCGAAGCAACGGCAGCAAATCGTACATCCTAGCATTGGAGGGCTTCACTTGCAGACCAAAGCAACGGCAACGAATCGCACATCTTAGCATTGGGGCACCACTTGCAGACCAAAGCAACGGCAACAAATCGTCCATCTTAGCATTGGGGCACCACTTGCGGACCAAAACAACGGCAACAAATCGTACATCTTAACATGGGGGCACCACTTACAGACCAAAGCAACGACAACAAATCGTAAATCTTAGCATTGGGAAACCACTTGCAGACCAAAGCAACGGCAACAAATCGTACATCCTAGCATTGGGGCACCACTTGCAGACCAAAGCAACGGCAACAAATCGTGCATCTTAGCATTGGGGCACCACTTGCAGAGCAAAGCAACGGCAACAAATCGTACATCTTAGCACCACTTGCAGACCAAAGGAACGGCAACAAATCGTACATCTTAGCATTGGGGCACCACTTGCACACCAAAGCAACGGCAACAAATCGTTTATCTTAGCGTTGGGGCACCACTTGCAGACCAAAGCAACGTCAACAAGTCGTACATCTTAGCATTGGGCACCACTTGCAGACCAAAGCAACGGCAACAAATCGTACATCTTAGCATTGGGTCACCACTTGCAGACCAAAGCAACGGCAACAAATCGGACATTTTAGCATTGGGGCACCACTTGCAGACCAAAGCAACGGCAACTAATCGTTTATCTTGGCATCGGGGCGCCACTTGCAGACCAAAGCAACGGCAACAAATCGTACATCTTCGCATTGGGGCACCACTTGCAGACCAAAGCAACGTCAACAAATCGTACATCTTAGCATGGGGGCACCACTTTGCAGACCAAAGCAACGGCAACAAATCGTACATCTTAGCATTGGGGCACCACTTGCAGACCAAAGCAACGGCAACAAATCGTACATCTTAGCATTGGGGCACCACTTGCAGACCAAGGCAAACGGCAACAAATCGTACATCTTAGCATTGGGGCACCACTTGCAGACCAAAGCAACGGCAACAAATCGTACATCTTAGCATTGAGGCACCACTTGCGGACCAAAACAACGGCAACAAATCGTACATCTCAGCATTGGGGCACCACTTGCAGACCAAAGCAACGGCAACAAGCCGTACATCTTGGCATGGGGGCACCACTTGCAGACCAAAGCAACGTCAACAAATCCTACATCTCAGCATTGGGGCACCACTTGCAGACCAAAGCAACGGCAACAAATCGTACATCTTAGCATTGGGGCACCACTTGCAGAGCAAAGCAACGGCAACAAATCGTGCATCTTAGCATTGGGTACCACTTGCAGACCAAAGCAACGGCAAAAAATCGTACATTTTAGCATTGGGGCACCCCTTGCGGACCAAAGGAACGGCAACAAAGCGTACATCTTTGCATTGGGGCACCACTTGCAGACAAAAGCAACGGCAACAAATCGTACATCTTAGCATTAGGGTACCACTTGCAGACCAAAGCAACGGCAACAAATCGTACATCTTAGCATTGGGGCACCACTTGCGGACCAAAGGAACGGCAACAAAGCGTACATCTTAGCATTGGGGCACCACTTGCAGACAAAAGCAACGGCAACAAATCGTACATCTTAGCATTGGGGCACCACTTGCAGACCAAAGCAACGGCAACAAATCGTACATCTTAGCATTGGGGCACCACTTGCGGACCAAAGCAACGGCAACCAGTCGTACATCTAAGCATTGGGGCACCACTTGCAGACCAAAGCAACGGCAACAAATCGTCCATCTTAGCATTGGGGCACCACTTGCGGACCAAAACAACGGCAACAAATCGTACATCTTAACATGGGGTCACCACTTACAGACCGAAGCAACGGCAACAAATCGTACATCTTAGCACCACTTGCAGACCAAAGGAACGGCAACAAATCGTACATCTTAGCATTGGGGCACCACTTGCACACCAAAGCAACGGCAACAAATCGTTTATCTTAGCGTTGGGGCACCACTTGCAGACCAAAGCAACGTCAACAAGTCGTACATCTTAGCATTGGGCACCACTTGCAGACCAAAGCAACGGCAACAAATCGTACATCTTAGCATTGGGTCACCACTTGCAGACCAAAGCAACGGCAACAAATCGGACATTTTAGCATTGGGGCACCACTTGCAGACCAAAGCAACGGCAACTAATCGTTTATCTTGGCATCGGGGCGCCACTTGCAGACCAAAGCAACGGCAACAAATCGTACATCTTCGCATTGGGGCACCACTTGCAGACCAAAGCAACGTCAACAAATCGTACATCTTAGCATGGGGGCACCACTTTGCAGACCAAAGCAACGGCAACAAATCGTACATCTTAGGATTGCGACACCCCTTGCGGACCAAAGGAACGGCAACAAAGCGTACATCTTAGCATTGGGGCACCACTTGCAGACAAAAGCAACGGCAACAAATCGTACATCTTAGCATTGGGGCACCACTTGCAGACCAAAGCAACGGCAACAAGTCGTACATCTTAGCATTGGGGCACCACTTGCAGACCAAAGCAACGGCAACCAGTCGTACATCTAAGCATTGGGGCACCACTTGCAGACCAGAGCAACGGCAACAAATCGTACATCTTAGCATTGGAACACCACTTGCAGACCAAAGCAACGGCAACAAATCGTACATCTTAGCATTAGGGTACCACTTGCAGACCAAAGCAACGGCAATAAATCGTACATCTTAGCATTCGGGCACCACTTGCAGACCAAAGGAACGGCAACAAATCGTACATCTTAGCATTGGGGCACCACTTGCAGACCAAAGCAACGGCATCAAATCGTACATCTTAGCTTTGGGGCACCACCACTTGCAGACCAAAGCAACGACAACAAATCGTACATCTTAGCATTGGGGCACCACTTGCAGACAAAAGCAACGGCAATAAATCGTACATCTTAGCATTGGGGAACCGCTTGCATACCAGAGCAACGGCAACAAATCGTGCATCTTAGCATTGGGGCACCACTTGCAGACCAAAGCAACGGCAACAAAACGTACATCTTAGCATTGGGGCGCCACTTGCAGACAAAAACAAGGGCAACGAATCGTACATCTTAGCATTGGGGCGCCACTTGCAGACCAGAGCAACGGCAACAAATCGTACATCTTAGCATTGGGGCACCACTTGCAGACCAAAGCAACGGCAACAAATCGTACATCTTAGCATTGGGGCACCACTTGCAGACCAAAGCAACGGCAACAAATCGTACATCTTAGCGTTGGTGCACCACTTGCAAACCAAAGAAACGCAACAAATCGTACATCTTAGCATTGGGGCACCACTTGCAGACCAAAGCAACGGCAACAAATCGTACATCTTAGCATTGGGGCACCACTTGCAGACCAAAGCAACGGCAACAAATCGTACATCTTAGCATTGGGGCACCACTTGCAGACCAAAGCAACGGCAACAAATCGTACATCTTAGCATTGGGGCACCACTTGCAGACCAAAGCAACGGCAACAAATCGTACATTTTAGCATTGGGGCACCATTTGCAGACCAAAGCAACGGCAACAAATCGTACATCTTAGCATTGGGGCACCACTTGCAGACCAAAGCAACGGCAACAAATCGTACATCTTAGCATTGGGGCACCACTTGCAGACCAAAGAACGGCAACAAATCGTACATCTTAGCATTGGGGCACCACTTGCAGACCAAAGCAACGGCAACAAATCGTACATCTTAGCATTGGGGCACCACTTGCAGACCAAAGCAACGGCAATAAAGCGTACATCTTAGCATTGGGGAACCGCTTGCAGACCAAAGCAACGGCAACAAATCGTACATCTTAGCAATGGGGCACCACTTGCAGACCAAAGCAACAGCTACAAATCGTAAATCTCAGCATCGGGTCACGACTTGCAGACCAAAGCAACGGCAACAACTCGTACATCTTGGCATTGGGGCACCATTTGCAGACCAAAGCAACGGCAACAAATCGTACATCTTAGCATTGGGGCACCACTTGCAGACCAAAGCAACGGCATCAAATCGTACATCTTAGCATTGGGGCACCACTTGCAAACCAAAGCAACGGCAACAAATCGTACATCTTAGCATTGGATCAAGCCACTTGCAGACCAAGGCAACGGCAATAAAGCGTACATCTTAGCATTGGGGAACCGCTTGCAGACCAAAGCAACGGCAACAAATCGTACATCTTAGCATTGGGGTACCACTTGCAGACCACAGCAACGGCAACAAATCGTACATCTTAGCGTTGGGGCACCACTTGCAGACCAAAGCATCGGCAACAAATCCTACATCTTAGCATTGGGGCACCACTTGCAGACCAAAGCAACGGCAACAAATCGTACACCTTAGCATTGGGGCACCACTTGCAGACCAAAGCAACGGCAACAAACCGTACATCTTAGCATTGGGGCACCACTTGCAGACCAAAGCAACGGCAACAAATCGTACATCTTAGCATTGGGGCATCACTTGCGGACCAAAGCAACGGCAACACATCGTACATCTTAGCATTGGGGCACCACTTGCAGACCAAAGCAACGGCAACAAATCGTTCATCTTAGCATTGGGGCACCACTTGCCCACCAAAGCAACGGCAACGATTCGAACAACTCGGCAGTGGGGCACCACTTGCAGACCAAAGCAACGGCAATACATCGTACATCTTAGCATTGGGGCACCACTTGCAGACCAAAGCAACGGCAACAAATCGTACATCTCAGCAAAGGGGCACCACTTGCAGACCAAAGCAACGGCAACAAATCGTACATCTTAGCATTGGGGCACCACTTGCAGACCAAAGCAACGGCAACAAATCGTACACCTTAGCATTGGGGCACCACTTGCAGACCAAAACAACGGCAACAAATCGTACATCTTGGCATTGGTGCACCACTTGCAGACCAAAGCAACGGCAACAAATCGTACATCTTAGCATTGGGGCACCACTTGCAGACCAAGCAACGGCAACAAATCATACATCTCAGCATTGGGGCACCACTTGCAGACCAAAGCAACGGCAACAAATGCTACATTTTAGCATTGGGGCACCACTTGCAGACCAAAGCAACGGCAACAAATCCTACATCTTAGCATTGGGGCACCACTTGCAGACCAAAGCAACGGCAACAAATCGTACATCCTAGCCTTGGGGCACCACTTGCAGACCAAAGCAACGGCAACAAAGCGTACATCTTAGCATTGGGGCACCACTTGCAGACCAAAGCAACGGCAACAAATCGTACATCTTAGCATTGGGGCACCACTTGCAGACCAAGACAACGCAACAAATCGTGAATCTTAGCATTGGGGAACCGCTTGCAGACCAAAGCAACGGCAACAAATCGTACATCTTAGCATTGGGGCACCACTTGCAGACCAAAGCAATGGCAACAAATTGTACATCTTGGCATTGGGGCACCACTTGCAGACCAAAGCAACGGCAACAAATCGTACATCTTAGCATTGGGGCACCACTTGCAGACCAAAGCAACGGCAACAAATCGTACATCTTAGCATTGGGGCACCACTTGCAGACCAAAGCAACGGCAACAAATCGTACATCTTAGCATTGGGTCACCACTTGCAGACCAAAACAACGGCAACAAATCGTACATCTTAGCATTGGGGCACCACTTGCAGACCAAAGCAACGGCAACAAATCGTACATCTTAGCATTGGAGGGCTTCACTTGCAGACCAAAGCAACGGCAACGAATCGCACATCTTAGCATTGGGGCACCACTTGCAGACCAAAGCAACGGCAACAAATCCTGCATCTTAGCATGGGGGCACCACTTGCAGACCAAAGCAACGGCAACAAAACGTAAATCGTAGCATTGGGGCACCACTTGCACACCAAAGCAACGGCAACAAATCGTACATCTTAGCATTGGAGCACCACTTGCGGACCAAAGCAACGGCAACAAGTCGTACATCTTTACACTGGGGCACCACTTACAGACCAAAGCAACGATAACAAATCGTACATCTTAGCATTGGGGCACCACTTGCAGACCAAGGCAACGGCAACAAAACCTGCATCTTAGCATGGGGGCACCACTTGCAGACCAAAGCAACGGCAACAAATCGTACATCTTAGCATTGGGGCACCATTTGCAGACCAAAGCAACGGCAACACATCGTACATCTTAGCATTGGGGCACCACTTGCAGACCAAAGCAACGGCAACAAATCGTACATCTTAGCTTTGGGGCACCACTTGCAAACCAAAGCAACTGCAACAAA
Source organism: Symbiodinium sp. CCMP2592 (assembly GCA_905221615.1). Lineage (NCBI taxonomy): Eukaryota > Dinophyceae > Suessiales > Symbiodiniaceae > Symbiodinium > Symbiodinium sp. CCMP2592. The sequence goes on along the minus strand of CAJNDT010001873.1, from coordinate 6,117 downwards.
TCGTACATCTTAGCATTGGGAAACCACTTGCAGACCAAGGCAACGGCAACAAATCGTACATCTTAGCATTGGGGCACCACTTGCAGACCAAAGCAACGGCAACAAGTCGTACATCTTAGCATTGAGGCACCACTTGCGGACCAAAACAACGGCAACAAATCGTACATCTTAGCATTGGGGCACCACTTGCAGACCAAAGCAACGGCAACAAGCCGTACATCTTGGCATGGGGGCACCACTTGCACACCAAAGCAACGTCAACAAATCCGACATCTCAGCATTGGGGCACCACTTGCAGACCAAAAAAACGGCAACAAATCGTACATCTTAGCATTGGGGCACCACTTGCAGACAAAAGCAACGGCAACAAATCGTGCATCTTACCATTGGGTACCACTTGCAGACCAAAGCAACGGCAACAAATCGTACATCTTAGCATTGGGGCACCCCTTGCGGACCAAACGAACGGCAACAAAGCGTACATCTTAGCACCACTTGCAGACCAAAGCAACGGCAGCAAATCGTACATCTTAGCATTGGGGCACCACTTGCAGACCAAAGCAACGGCAACAAATCGTACATCTTAGCATTGGGGCACCACTTGCAGACCAAAGCAACGGCAACCAGTCGTACATCTAAAGATGTACGATTTCTTGCCGTTGCTTTGGTTTGCAAGTGGTGCCCCAATGCTAAGATGCACGATTTGTTGCCGTTGCTTTGGTCTGCAAGTGCCCCAATGCTAAGATGTACGATTTGTTGCCGTTGCTTTGGTCTGCAAGTGGTGCCCCAATGCTAAGATGTACGATTTGTTGCCGTTGCTCTGAAGCTCCTCTCAGATCACGTGTGGGAAAAGCACTGAAGAGCCCGGTCCCAAGTCCGGGAGCCTCATGGAAGCCTAGCAAATCTACATCAGGCTGGAGTGAGGGTGAGTGGGAGGTGCGACTCCCCCTCAGACCACTATCGGCACTTATCGATGAACACAAGAGGCAACCTTCGCACAAGCTCAGCTTGCAAAAGAGCGATTGTTCGTGTTTTGAGACACTTCTTCTTGTGGGGATGGGTGAGATATCATGGTCGGCTCATTGATCAACGATCGCGTCTGGCTGCCTTCTTTCCAAAGGAAAGTATTTATGCAGTTCAGGCTGTTTGTGGACACAGAAAGCATTGGTGGTATGAACAGGATGCGCTACTCATGCACCGGCGCAACGATCACACTGTGCACATGCCAAGTCGCACGACACAAGGACATCAGACATCGTATAAGCTCTTGCGCATCCTAACCTATAACTGCAAAACTTTGGGAGTCCATGGATCCAGGTTGACTGAGATTGCTGAAGATCTTGATAGTCGCGGCATACATGTTTCTGCACTCCAAGGGACTTGTTGGCGACATGAGCATCATCGCAGCGAGTGGATTGTTCGAAGTCGCACAGGCAAACAACTTTATCATTGCATTTCCTGGAGCAAAGCTGCTACAGAACCTCACAGTGGTGTGATGCTTCTTTTGCATGTTGCGCGATTTGACCCTCAGCAACTTCACAATCGTATCGACCCTGGGTCTCGTTGTGCTGGGCGTTTCGGCGGTGTGCGAGTTATTAGTCGTAACGGCAGTCTGTCGGAGGATCACACCTTCATTTCAGCTTACGCTCCACAGGAACATGCTGCTGACACTGTCAAGGCCCATTTCTTCAGCGATCTGCAAGAGTCCTTACATTCCCTTCCACGGCGCACCAAAGTTTGGCTCCTTGGCGATTTCAATGCTCACCTGGGGCCGGACTGTCGATCACCAGCTGTTGGTAACTGTGATGCAGAGACCACCAACGACAACGGTGTCCATCTCTCACATACGTGCAACGGCATCGGCCTTGTGGTTGCGAACACATTTCATGCAGCAGGTCATACATGGTGGAGTGCCACGCAGGATGTGTCTCATCGCATTGATTATGTCTGCATACCCACATACTACAAACGCCGAGTTCAACATTGCAAAGTTAGCCAGCTTCTGGGGCGAAGATGGCAGCTCACTGCCCTCCGTGATCATTGGCCGGTGGAATTGCACTTACGCCTTCCAGGAACATGGTCATTCACGCGCAAGTCCAAGCAAGCCGTGCGCTGGAATCGACATGCCATTCTGAGAGCCTCCTCGGATGACCAACTGCTTCAACCATTCATCAAAGATGCAGAATGCGCATTAACTTCGTTGCTTGTGCGGCATCCTGGCACAACATCTACCCAAGCACAGTGGGAGGAGTGCAATCGCTTGTTGCTGCAGGTGGCACAGCAACATTTCGGCATGCAGGAGCACCAGCGGAATCCCAAGATCCTTCCAAGTACCTTCCGGTACCTTGAACGGCGGCGTGCGACAATGAACATCTTTTTACAAGAGCGAGACCTGATGCAGCAAGATCGTGCACGCTGGAGCGCTCGAGTCGTCTTCAATGCCTTCCAACTCCATGCTATGATCAACAAGTGTCGCAAGGCAGTTAAAGCGGATGTCAGAGCCTGGGACATGAAGCTTGTACAACAGATCCAGATTGCTGAGTCGCGCAACGATTCACGTGAAATGTGGAGCTTGTGTCGGCAACTGGCTGGCAAGTCTTGTAAGCACATGACGGCCAAACCACCACCCACCGCAAGACCCATCACCCGCGAAGCATGGAAAAAACATTTCCAAAAAGTACAGCTTGCCACTGAATGTAACCAGCCCGTACCTGTTGAGGAGAATCATGCGACATGTCAACCATTTTTGCAGGGGCTGGCAGGGTGCAATCTCTTGGGCAAGGCAGCTGGACGCATGCCCCGTGACCGAGCCACTCCTGCTGGATCGCTACCTGTTGAGCTTTGGGCAATACTTTTCAAACCGCATGCTGGTAGCCCACATCATCCTGGCATACTGCTCATGCCCGTTCTTGAGGCTTTACAACAAACTGGTGTTAATCCTGCAGCTTGGTGCAAAGGCAATGGTTGTCCAATCCCGAAGCCAGGTGGAGACGCCACTCCGAATGGGCAACGGGTCATAAACTTGCTGGATCCCTTCGGCAAGGCTTTCTACAAAGCAGGGCTAGATCTGCATTGCGATCAGGCTGCTGCGCACCAATACGGATACACGGCCGGAAGATCCAGACGTGATGCCATCCTACAGATCACCACTCTTTTCGAACGCTTGCAACGTGCCAACCTATGCATATCTGCTCACCTCTATGACCTGACGAAGGCCTTTGACATGCTGAGTTCAACCAGTGTCATTGAAATCTTGGAACAAGACCGAACGTTCCATCCAACATTCAAGGCGATGTTAATCGACATGCAAGGACGTCTTTGCATCCATCTGCCTGTTGTCGGTGGGCCCAAACTGTGCATGAAGCTTGGAGCGGGCGTGCTGCAAGGAGGAGGCACTCGACCTAAAGGCTACACACATTCGATTTTCTCTCCAAAAATGTATTAATTTTCTTAGTGAAACATATTGGGCGAAAATATAATATTGGAATATGTTGCCGATTGATTAAATTTGCTTTTCTCCTAGAATATAAAACAACATCAATTTTTAAATTTACAAACTTCGCAATATTATTGGTTGGCACCCGGGATTTTAAAATATAATTACTTATTAATATATAATCTGCAATCTGCGGCAGATATTTGATTTGCGAATTGATATGTCCTTGTAGCGATAATGATATCAGCCTTTGTATGAACTTTAAAGTATGTTTTTATTTTCTCATGAAACATGCTTTCTATGTTGAATTCAATATGATGATTCGTCGATGGATGGGCAGCGGGTTGAGGGTCTGCCAGCGCACCTGGCACCCTGGTAAACTCATGGGAAAACAGGGGGCTCCGGCCCTTAGCCCTAAAGCGTTCCGTGCCACGCAAAAACTTTGCCCGTGTTCGTTCGAAACGACTGGGCGCCGCAGGGATTTGGACGGACCATCTGGACACGAGGGACGCGCGAGCACGCAAACGTTGCGACGCGAACGGAAAATTGGGTTGCATGCGGACGAACGTACCATCGGGGCGGGAAACACGGACGGACGGACGAGCAGCCAAACAAACGACGCGAAAAAAACAAAAACTACAATTCCGGAAACAAAAATGTTTGTGATTTCTTTGCATTTGGCGATCAGGACTTGATACCCAAACCCGAAAACAGAGACCGCAAACTCCGACGGACGGACCACCACCACACGGGCGCGAGCACGTAAACGTAGCCACGCGCGCATATATTAGAAACCAAAACGAAAATTGACGAAGCAAAATTGTTTCGACCGCTCCCCCGAACCAAAAAACGGGTTAAGGCATTCACATCACAACTTTCATAACCAATTGCTGCGCTGGCGCACCTCGGCTGCGCCGCTAAAGACCGTTCAACACAAGGCGCAGCCTCTAAAATTTAGGGTTCGCCAGCGCAGCTGGCGCCCTGGCCAACCTTCATGGGAAAAACAAGGGGCTCCGGCCGTTAGCCCTAAAGCGTTCGGTGCCACCCGAACCTCGCTTGCGTTCGTTCGGCTAGGCGCCGAACGGACGGACGGACCATCTGGACGCGAGGGACGGAGGGACGCACGAGCACGCAAAAGTAGCAACGCGATAAGAAAACAAAAACGACAATTGCCGAAACAAATTTGTATTTGCGTGATTTTTTTCAATCCAAACCCGAGACTCAAATCACCACAACTCCAACGTCGGGACCGCAAACATTGAATGTATGGACGAATGGACGGACAATCCCAGGAACGGCCGGAAAGATGCATAGACGAATAGAGGAACGTTTCAAGCGCTGAACGAACGAATGGGCGAACGCGGATGGACTCTGGACGAACGGACGCGATGATGGGAGAAATAAATGAACCGAAGAGGACAGATCGCGAACGAACAAGTTGAGGGACGACAGGCGGACGTGGACAACGGACGATTGGGTGCTCGGTCAGCTGTATGGAAAAAGGTTCTAAAGACTCGGATATTGGAAAAATGCGTGAATCGGTGAGAGTTTATACGAAACGGAAGAGTCTCGATGTGTGTGAGTGTGTGTGTGGGTGTGTGCAGGACTGTGTGGGCGTGTGCGTGCCTGTGCGGGCGTGTGCGTGCCTGTGTGGGCGTGTGCGTGCGTGCGTGCGTGCGTGCGGGCGCCTGTGCGTACGTGTGGGTGCGTGTGGGCACTCGTGCGTGTGTGTGGGGTGGGCGCGTGTGTGCGTGTGGGCGCGTGTGCGTGTGTGTGGGCGCGTGTTCGTGCGTTTGGGCGTGTGCACGTGTGTGGGCGCATGTGGGCGCGTGTTCGTGTGTGTGGGCGGTGTGCATTCGTGTGGGCGCGCGTGCGTGCGTGTGGGCGTGTGTCTGCGTCTGGGCGTTTGCGTGCGTGTGGATGTGTGCGGGCGTGTGCGTGCGTGTGGGCGCGTGCGTGCGTGTGGGGGTGTGCGTGTGGGCGTGTGCGTGCGGGCGTGTGCGTGAGTGTGAGTGTGTGTTTGTGTGTGTGTGTGTGTGAGTCCGTGTGGGCGCGTGTGCGTGCGTGTGGGCGTATGTGTGCGTGTGTGCCAGTGTGTGCATGTGGGCAAGTGCGTGCGTGTGGGCGTGTGCGTTCGTGTGGGCGTGTGTGTGTGGGCGTGTGCGGGTGCGCGTGTGGGGATGTGCGTGTGGGGGTGTGCGTGTGGGGGTGCGGGTGTGTGTTGTGTGTGTGTGTGTTTGTTTGTGTGTGTGTTTGTGTGTGCATGTGTGTGTTTGTGTTCGTGTGTGTGTGCATGGTTGGGGCTGGGGCTGGGGCTCGGGCTTGGTTGTGGTTGTGTGGGTGTGGGTGTGTGCGTGAGTGTTTGTGCGGGAGCGTGTTGTGTGGTGTGCGTATATTGCGTCGCGGGGGTGGGTTGTATGGGAGTTGAATTGTACGTTCTATTTATGGTGGGTTGTGAGTAAGTTCTGGAGGGGGGTTGATTGCGAGAATCGAGATGGAGAATACGATATTATTTAAAATTCATTAGTTTATTCGGCAGGTATGTATATTGATATTTAGATAATCAACAATTATAAATTTTTCATGTATATTATTCATATGCATATGTTGCTATATTTTTCAATTAGTATTTGAATTATTCTTATCGAGTATGAGAATTTTCATTAGATGATATGAAATGG